>CM053792.1:314494603-314802103 GCA_028749045.1 Cupressus sempervirens
CCTTCCAAAAGCGAACCTATGCACTTGTGCACCTATGCACCTTCACACCTGTGCACCTGCACACCTTCAGACCTTGGTGATATGACCCAAAAATCTTAAAAATCTTCTGAGTGTCAAAACTTGATTTCCAACATCTTGGTTTTCTTCCTCTTTATACCAAAATGATGTGTGGATGTTTCCCTCTGAACTTTTGGATATTAGAGGTGATTTATTGAAGAGCTAATAAGTCTAAAGATTCATACTTTTCCATCACTTCCTTGTGGAAATCATGAAGTGTGACTTCTTGGGCATTCCCTAGAACTTGAAAGCCATGGGTTTGAATGTGATCTTAGCTACTATAGAAGACAAAGAAGCCATGGTAATGTTCAGGACCTTGGGGCACTTAATGTTTTAGATATGTGCACTTGTACACCTTTAGAGATAATCCATTCACTAAATCTCCAAATTTCACACTTGCACACCTTTAGAGTCAATTCATTTACTAAATCTTAAAATTACACACTTGTGTACTTCCATGCCATTAGGAAAGTGTGCAAGGTGCTCAAATCACCAAAAAATAAAAGTTCCCAATTTTGAAAAATGGTTTTTGGGTTTTGCTCAAATGGCGTTTTAGGTCACTCTTGCATACTTATTTAATATTTTTGATGATTTGGGCCCATTTGCAAATTTTGCACACCTATGCACTTTACTTTTCAAAACTTTGTAAAATTTGGCACTTGTACACGTTAACATCTTTGGGACTTTGGGCATCTTCAAGAGTTATAGAATTGTGCACCCCTGCACATTCACACATGTACACCTTCACACCTATATACATTTTGGAGTCCTTCAACTTATGCATGTTTCAAAATTACAACATACACTTTGCTCACCTATGTACCTTGGTGAAAATTCCTTTACTAAATCTTCAAATTGTGCACTTGTGCACTTGCACACCTTCAGGGAAGTGCGCAAGGTGCTCAATTCACCAAAAAATTAAAGTTCTTAGTTTTAAAAATAGTTTCTAGGTTTTTGTAAGACGGGGTCTGGGATAACTATAACATACTTATTTTAATTATTTTTGATGATTTAGGCTCACTTCATAGCCTAATATTATCATAGACTTTAACTCCTACTTCTTCTATCTAAAATCCCATGATGCCTACTAAAAATGCACATGTAATAGCATGGTAATTTTTTGTGCTATGGATGATGAGGATGAAATGATGACCTAAAAAAAAAGATAAACATCAATACACTAGTGTTAGGGGTTAAAAATGACACTGACTGACCAAACTCCTAAATCCAAACTACAAAATTTCCACCCCTAAGGCAACTTGAAAGATACCCTAGTCTTATGAATGAGCTTCTATGAGCCAAAAGAAGGGATCTCCATTTCTAAAGTCAAGAATGGGGTGTGTGTTGTGGAACCACAACACCAACCATGTCAAAACTAATAGGATTGATAGTAAAGTGCTACATCGCAATAGTTGCGGTTCATGGTTAAACCCTGTCTGCAATGTGGAGATGAATATAAAAAGGAGAATAGTGTAACTTCATAGAGATTAAAAGGAAGTTTGAGATAGAAAGTTGTGAGGATGTGATTGGGGTAGATAAATTGTTGAGCCTAATGTATCAACTCCTAGTTGAAAAGTTATGCAGTGATTATAAAGATAGATAGGCTGGGGTCTAGATGAATTAGCTAACGCCATGCTAAAAATAGATGAATTGATGACAAATCTATACAAAAGATGCAAAGTATAAGTAAAGGTATATTTCTAAGAATTTGAGGAATTTATGCATGTAGAGTTTTAATGCCATTAATGTCATTTTTGTAGAATTTTAATGCCATTAATGTCATTTCTAACTCATGAAAGTTATTAAATTATTCATAACAAAAGTTATTTCAACATTTTTAGATCCATAGAACTTACAGAGAAAAGAATTCTATAATTATTTTCTAATTCAAAAATGATAAGACGACAAGGTGCACTGATTGTAAAGGAGTAGGTTGAAGAAGTTTTAGTAAGACTAACACAAACCATAGTTCAGAATCCAAGCCCTTTTGTTGAAGAATAGATAGAATTTCTCCTTGATTCTTCCAATGTATAGTTTGCAAATGCACATGAGTTAAGGGATCTATATAGTTTTTGTGGACATGCCACAGTCCTTGACACCAATGGAGGTAAGTTTTTTTGGTTCTTCTATGATAACAGGTTGAATAAACCTCCTGCTTCTATCATATGGTACATGAATTTGGGTAAGTTAATTGTACTAGAAGTATTTATTGATTTAGATTTTGCAAAAGTCTTGATCAAGGCTTATAGTCCTACCACCCAATCATTTTGTAAGTGGGACAAGAGCATGCTATGCACGTTAGATAGAGAGTCATTTATCGAAGAATTTGGTCTTAAGCGATCAATGGGTGTATAAATTGATTTGGAGAAGTTTGAGGAAACTTTCCAATCACATAAGAGTTTTTTCACTGATAGGGTTATGAGGCATCACATTCCCATGGGAAAGAAACAATTGGGAGATATTCCAAAGAAGATTGATAAACTCATGCCACTTGTATACTTTTGTGGATATTTCCAAAGATAATCTTTTGTCTAAGCAAGGTGTTACGAGTTGATGGGACTATGAATGCCATTGGTGCTACATATATAATGGTTATAAATATTCAAGATTTGTACACTAATGTGGGATATAATTATGTCAAGAACATAATCATAGTGTTGTACAATGAGATTAGAGCTACATAATAGGGAGAAATGGGAAATTTCAAATTTCACCATTATTTAGTGCTCATGCACCTATTCTATACAAAAACATTGGTCATATCAGTCTATATTTTATTGAGAAGATTGAAGAATTTGGAGAAGCACTTCCCATGAAATGATGGACTAGGGTATGGAACAAGTTTTATCCCTACCCCAATTCAGTTTCATTTTATAATAATTTTGTTTTCCTAGTAATGAGTATGCTAGGAAGTAATTTGGAGAGAGCTTCACGAGTGGTGAGAAATTTTCTTAGGCAAACTTTATGCTACAATGATGATGCTAAATTAAAACATATATGTGGGGATGTATTCTTATTTGGAAACTGCAGTGTGATGAGGGTTTATGGATGTCCACAACCACCCCATGCTTTTCCAAAGTTTGTACCTGAAAGATTAGGAATTATGGAATTCTTTTGGCAATTAATTTTGATGAATAGGGAACACCTAGGGCCTACTAGGCAGAAGATAACATTTCTCTATAGAAATTTTAAGGTTGGGGAATTCAACCTTGGCAAAGATGCTATAGATTAGATTGATGCATTCCTTAGATATTGCAAATTTCCAGCTTCAGTTACTAGGATATATGACCTTGAAGATTTGGTTAGGACCACATTAAAGAAAATGAGAGGGTATAATCTACCTCTGAATAAAACCTTGTGGGTGGAGGATGTGATCAGGAATTATTTATTTGATTATATCTAAAATGATAGAACCCTAAAGTGGAAAGACATCATGAGGGTTGAGGAAGAGATGAGGATAAATGATTCTACTTTCATAGGATTTTATAGTGATGCAAAATATTTGGACAGATTCACTAAATGCATTGAGAACTATGATCAAGAAATCATGTCTCACATGCTTGAGGAAGTTTAAGAGAAAGAGGAGGAAAGGGTAAACCCTACATCCCTTGAGCCTGATATATTTCTTGAACTATAAGAAGAGAAAGAGAAAGCTGAAACATCAGCATGGAAACAAGGGGGAGGATGAAACATAAGCTAATTGAAATTACTTAGAAGGATAGGGATAAAGCCTTGTAGATCTTACTTGGGAAAAGTAGATACTTTGCTGACTTGAGGCAAAATTTTCTAATAATTCAAGATACTAAAAGTGATAAGGCTCTTGGCGAGTCGAAGGTAGTTGCTAAGATGTTGGATGACAAAATCATCCAGGCACATGAATTCTTGTAGGACAACGACTTTGTGAAAAGTGAATTTTTTTAGAGTTTTATGTTCAAATTGAAACAAAATGAGCTAACTTTGACATTGCAACATGGTAATTCTAATGAAAAGATTGCTAAAATAGTGGGAAAATTGTGAACCTATTACCTCAATAGCAAAACTCTTACTATTGAAGAGGCTAGAGATCCAGTAAAGAGGAGTGGGATGTTATTACTCCTTGGGTGAGATTTGATCTCCTCTTACATGTTGGAACAAGTTAGGAAACATGATAGATCAATTTCTTTTAAAGATTTTGACCCCAAAAGGACTGCAAAGAGGATGCAATTACAATGTAGATGTACAAACCATGGTTGTATGGAGTATAGCTCTTGAATTAATCAATCCCAAGCTAATGGAGGTAAGAGAAACACCTCAACCTAATTCACATCTAGTGGATAAGTCTCTAGTTTTTTGAGTGTAGTAACAAAATTGAGCAAGGACACGATAAATCAAATTAAAGATTAGTTGGCTTAAACATTCAAAAATTATGTTTCAACTAGAAAGGAGTATGAGGAGGAAATGAAGAATATTTATGTGATGGAACAAAAAATCAAAGAATTAGAAACATAAATAAAAAGTTTAAAGAGTGTTACTAGGCTTGTTACTAAGGTAAACGATATCAAAGTTCAAATAGAAGGAGAAGGACCAAATCCTATTGAAGTAATAGAGAAAGAAGTGAGTATGGATATTGATGAAAAGGACATAGGAAGAGATGTAGAAATAAATGCAATGAAGGGCATTTTACATCACATAATAAATGTGTTGAAAAATATTTCTCAAGGTGTTCATAGAATTTTCATTTCTTTGGAATGTGTAGATCACCAATGCTATGAGGTTCTTTCCTTATTAACTCCTTTATATAAAAAGTGGGGTCCATATAGTCATTTATTTGATAGGCTAATTCCAATGGTGACTCAAAAGAAGGAATTCCCAAAAGAAATCATCATTCCTACTAGAAAAATGCTTGGCAAAGTCAAGGAATTATATGGATTTTTCATTGAATAGGTACAATTGATATAGAATAAAATTAAGACCATTTCTCATGGAACACATGGTTTCATACCTCCTATTGTTGATGGTGAGGAAAATTTAAGAAATTGGTAGGAATGGTCCACATCTTTTGAAAATATTCAGAATAATGAAAGGGTTATAACTTATTTAAATGGAGATGTAGATGTATCATCCTTTCATGAGATCACTGACACTTTGTATAAAATTGAAATTGATATAAGGTGGATACTGATGCAAAATCTATAATAGATGCTAGGTGGACCAAGATCCTAAATAAACTAGATGTATTAAGAGATGATACATGGCTTGATTTAGAAACAAGTATCACTATTTGGTAAGCCATAGCAAAGATTAAAGCCCTTCTAGTTGGAGACAATTAGAAAGCAAAACTAGAAAATTTGAAGAGCAAAAAGAGGAAGGAGAACCATCAAAATAGGGTATCTTACTTTTGTGGTTCACCCACTATGGATACACTTACATTACAAATAGAGAAATGATCATGAACACGTAGCTTTCTAGTTGCTCATTTTTCAATTGTCTCCAATAGCATTCCTTGTTATATTATCTTATATGTAACAAGTAGTGTTTGTCAAATGAAATGATGACATCTGTTAGTTCTCTCCTTGTTCAAAGCTAGTTGCAATCCTTGCTTATAAAAGGATTTCCAATAATGAGATTGAGGGTTCAATTTTTGAGAGAATGAATTCATTTTATATTTTTAGTTGGTCCAAATATTGTGTAGTTTTGTAACTTTGATTTTTCTGATAAGAAAGAATAATAAAGTTTCAATGTTCTAAGTCTATTTTGAGTTATTTCATTTCACAAGATCTAACACTCCAATTGTATTATTTCAAGAAAATTAATAAAAATGAAGAAGTATTGTGAATGATTCAATTTGGATCTTGTATCTTCTCATCTTGTCATTAACTTTTTGTGACTCAATGACAAGTAGGTTGAATTTTAGTTGTAGTTCATTTTGAATTATATCCAATTTCTAATTTTGGTGTTGATCAAATTGATTAAGTAAATGCACAATGTGATATAAGAGAATTGAAGAGTTTCATGTGGAGATTGTGACAAGTATGAGATCTAGATTGTGTATTGATTTTCTTTCACAAGGTGAAGAAGTAAATCTGAAGTTGTAGTGTCATCTTATGAATAAATAACCCAATGGATAAAGTACTAGTTCTATCATGATTCTGAGAAAATTGATGGACCTATATAGTGTCAAATTTATTAATCAAAATATTTAATATTTCATGTTATGTTGTAGATTTAAAATTGTTAGCCTATACTTGATTTATGAAGCATCAAGATATGGAGGGTGGGATGTCTTGCATTCCTTTTGTTGTCTCTAAATTAGAACAATTGAGAGCTATTTTCTACCAAATGGTAATTAATGTTAAATACTATTGAAAAGGGAAGTGGTGATTAATTGCAAGGTATACTCACTCGAACCCTATTGAATTCAAAGTGAAGAAAACTTAAAATTCTTGTTAGTCAGACCTAATGGTATGTTTGGGAATACTTGTCATGGTTTGTACCTAATTCCTAGGTATTATCCACATCCCAAAAGGTTATTAAAATCCTATCAAATCAGGAGCCAAAAAAATATTTTTGTAAGTTTTCATTTTAATATGAATTGATTTAGTTGTTTCTATGGAGGTTTATTTTGGATATATAAGCATGCCAATTTAATTTGTGGCAAGATTAAGTTTAGTTTTGAAGATATTAACATATTTGTTTGAGTGGAGATGAGTGTTTCACGAAGCTAGATCTAAAGATTGGATATCACCAAATTTAGATTAGAGAGGAACATTAATGTAAAATATCCTTTAGAAAAAAGGAGGGCTTATAGTTAGGTGTATCCTAATTATAAAGAAGTCAGCCTTCTCTAAAGACTCAATGTCACAGTTCAAGTCCCACAGCTTGGAGATTGTTTCCATGTTTCACAAGGTTGCCTTCAGGTCAAACTTTAGGTGGGGGTGAAAAATTTTGTGACAACAATAATTAAAGAGAAACAAAGTGAAGGATTAGATGAATACTTTTCTCAAGATAAAACCATTGATTTGGTTAGTAAGCATTATTATTGGCCACAATTGCAACAAGATGTTAAGAATTTTATGTAAATTTATTAAATATGTTAGATGGAAAAAGGAACCAACCAAAATATAGGGTTGTATTATCCATCACCAATATCAAAGAGGTCATGGGAGGATATTAGTATGGACTTTGTTCTTGGTTTACTGAGGAATTAAAGAAGATGTGATTTGATTTTTATGGTGGTCTACGAGTTCTCTAAGATGGAATATTTAATTCCTTTTCAAATAATAATTTATTTATTTTTTATAGGTAATCAGTCAAAGCCTTGACTATTTATTATTTATTTTTTATTATTTGTGAAAATTAATTATTATCATTTGTTAAGCTTGAGTAGTTTCAAACCAAGGCCTCCATGATGAGAGGCTCACAAATGGATTATTCTTATTTGGGAGGTAAAAAATAAAAATTCTACTGACCACCAAAAAGGCCAAGACCCAAACCATACAGCAACCAAAAAGACCAATAGCATCAAACTAGCCAAACTAATGAGCACCAACCAACAACAACCACACCAATGATGTCAAACCAATAGAAACCACCAGTAGCCAAAAAATCAAAACCTTAGAAGCATTCAGATTCTCTCAAGAGTGGATTAATCTTATTTATCAATTCATTAGAACAACTAAAATCTCCATTCTTATTAATGGGACCCCTAAAGGCTTCTTTGACACATCAAGAGGTATAAGACAAGGAGAACCCCTATCTCCTTTACAAATAATAATGGTGATATTCATGTGCCATAATTATTTTTCAAAGGAGTGGCAAGAGTACATGGTTTAAAAAAAAATCTTAGTTTTATATCAAGGCACTATGTTTTCTAAATATTGTTGGAGGACATTATGGAAAAAATATATTGATAGATTTGAAGTTTAGCTTCGTGTATCATCTAAAAATTGGTAGATAAAAAAAAGTAGTGAATATGAGGTTGGAAAATCTCTAGAGATGCTTAGTAGGAAACAAATTAAAGGGATGACATTTGATTTTACCACAAATAGAATTTTCGTTCAATATTGTATATGGAAGTAGTCAAAGAAATTCTTGAGTTGATGAATTTGGACATTGGATAAAATAGTAATACTAGAATGGGGAATTATAGAGCATTTGAATAAGTTGCATGAAGAGGTGAGGAAGCATATTAATAAAATGAATATTAAGTACAAGACCAAGGAAATTAAGAACATGAGCTATAAGTAATTTTTATTTAGTGATGAAGTCCTAGTTCATCTACCAAAGAAAGGTTTTGAAATGTAATATAGAATAAGTTGAAGATGGAGAAACTTGGACCATACAAAATCCTTACATAGAATGATTCAAGAAATGCTTTATGGAGTACAACTACCCATTTAATAATTTTCTACTTGTGTTTAATATTTTAGATTCAACATAACACCGCGAAGGATGTATTGAAGATGAGATAGAAAAATTACAAAGGAATATTTTTGCAACTACTTCAACTATAAATGAGATAGATGAAATTTTGGATAGTTGATGTTGAGACTTCCAAGCATCATAACTTTTGACTCAAATCTAGGTATTCCTTGAAATTTTATAGGTGGCTTCACCAAAACGAGTTATATAGATTTCAACTCAACCATCTTTGATGGTTTTTGTTTCAACATTTTTTTAGGAGCCATAAAGATCATTTAGACCTTCAAAATCAGCTTTTAGTATTTTTTTCATTTTTTAGAAAATTGTGTTTATAATAAATTTAAAATTAGATTTCTAATTTTGAACATTAGTTGGAAATTTTTCTTATTCTTGTCTAGATTATCTTGAGCCAAAAATCTAACTTTCTAGGATTTATTATGAAAATGACCCAAAATGGTAAAATTTGAAAATTGTGAAAATATAACAAAAAGAAGGATTTTTCTAATTTTTACTATATTTTTTTTATTAAGGCTTTTTTGAGCATTACAGAGGTAGTTCTTGATGAATGGAAAACTTATTGAGATTCAACAATCTATATCTATTATTAGAGAAACAAGATAAATGGGAGAGGAAGGGGAAGAGGAAGAGGAGGTATTACCCATATGCAAAGAGTAATACATAATATACAAAGACAAGTCATGGTATTTATAGAACAATTATCTACCATTAAGGAATATAAGGAGGAGGGAATGAATTAGATGAAGGGGCAAGCCAAAGAGGTGTTGATCAAAATGAAGAAAATAAAGAAGAGAAACTGGAAGGGATGGGTTTCAAAGAGAAAATTCTTAGGAATTTAGAAGGGATAAATAAAGGGATCAAGATTGATGTTTCAAACTATCTAAGTATTCTTAAGCTAGAAGAGTGTTGGAAATACAATAGGGAAAGAAAACTCTGAGAGAAGGGTGGGGGGAGGTGAATCAATCCTTCAAAACTTTAACCATAAATTCATTCACCACACATTCATCTCACAATCTACATGTAAACTGAAATAGGTAGCTAAGCATATTCATACATATTATGAAAGCAAATAAAATTCAAAACATGTATGACCAAAGATATTTGGTTACCTAAAAATCCTCCAATGAGAAGGTAAAATTTGGGTGGGGATGACATCCACAAGTTTCCACTACTGCAGTAATAAACTTCATCCAATAAAGGCTATAATATTTGATAATAAACTATGATCTACCCTATGAAAGGTTTTCCCTATTAAAGGCTTACAAGATTGCTAGAGCTTACCTTATTAAAGGATTTCAACACCCTATTAGAAGTGCTCTTGATTAAAGGACTTTCACTTACAATGAAGTAAACACCCTATTGAAGGATTTACAGTAGCCTATTAAGATTACTCTATTAAGAGTTTTAATTGATTCACTTGCGAAAATGTATCAACAATGATCCTACAATTAGCACTCTACTACTAGAACACAGATCGCCTCTATCTTGATGTGTACTTGATCCTTACTAATTAGATGTATCTCTTATGTCCTCTAATTCCTTTCCTTTGTTCTCCTCTAACTAATTCTGCAATGTATCTCAAATTACAACACCTTAGTCACCATGAATGCTCTATTTGCACATGAAAATTTCTCTCTTTTCTACTTCCACATTCATATAAAGTTTAGGGTTTCTCCTCCTTAAGAAGATCTAGGTGACTTAGGGTTAGGTATGAATCAACAATTGTAATTCACCCATCTAGCTGCTCAAACCATCTCTTCAACTAATTGTTTACATGTCCTACATAGGGATCCTCAATAAAGACTCGTCCTTATCATCTAGAATCACAAAAAATTCCTTAAGTTGACTAAAAAATGATTTAAATAGAAGTTTTTTCCATTACAAAAAACTATGTCCAAAACTATTTACTTGACACTTGAAGAGTCTGATGCTTGACATCCATTGTATGTTCAATGTTGTAACTCGGCCTCTGAATGACTTGACATCCACTAATCACTTTTCATTTGAATGACTCAGCACTTACTATATGCTTGGCACTTGACTGACTTGGCACTTACTAGTTACTTGACATATACTATGTATCTCTCGCTCGACATATACTATCTGGCAACTTATGCTAGGCATACATTACTTGTAGATAGTAGTTTTCCACAATCCATTAGAATTCTTAGCTATGATTTTTGGGTAGACTGTGTCACAATTTTTGCATCAAAAATTGTAACACAATCTACCTAGAAATCATAGCCAAGAATACATTACTTGTTTGAAATGAATTAAGTAAATGACTTAAGTATATTGTCACTCATTTGTCAAAACCAATCTGAGATTAACAATCTCCCTCTTTGAAATGAGTGGAAAAATACATGGTCATGCATCAATATCCTTAGCTCTTTAATCATAATTTAGATAATATCCATTTAGTATTTGTCTTACATACAAAATTTTAAAACTTCAAAATTTTGCAAAACTTAAGACTCATCAGTCATACCTCAAAATTCAATAACTCCCCCTGAGTTGATTATTATATTCTGATTTTGAAATTAAATACTCTTAGTGAGTAGATTTTGCTTATGCTAACTCTATCTCTGTTTAGTCTTCCCCAAAAATTACCTCTCCTTTCATGCATTCTCCTTCTTTCTTCATTTCCCCCCTTCATTTATTCTCCCCCTCTTGACACTTATGTCATGGTTGTACACATTTGTCAAAGAAAGTTTTATGGACCTCAAGTATTATCTTCAAAGCTGCATCCTAGTTATTACATGTTACTTCCAATGCTTTGATTTGGATAGATAAATTAGGGGCAAGGTGAACTAATCCTTCATGTGTAGAAAGATGGGGATCTTTCTTCATCACTATTTCTACAAAGGCTAGTTCCTGGTGTAGTATCTCCATGTGTGGGGTCAACATGGATTGGATACTAATCAATGTTGTCCAAACATTTTCATCTTGAGCATATAGGGCTACCAAATGACCTTGGGAGTTCATCAAATTCCTAAAGTGCTTTTGAATTTGAGCTGGAGAATTGGTTACAGTAATACCTATTAGCTTCATATCTCCTTGTAGAGTGTCAATATGTTGTTGTACTTCTTGTGTGAACATATTTGTATCACACAACTTTGTGTAAAGAGAGAAAATATTCTCTAATACTTTCTTTACACCATCAATCTTGGTTGTTAACTCAACCCAATGTAGTGCAATGACACTAAATATTTTTTCATCCACCTTGGTTTGAATTTTTTCCTCATAGCATTCCAATAATTTTACATTGGTATCTAGGTATTCATCATTGATTTTCTCTATAATATTGGCCAATAGCTCAATGATTAGCTTGGCTTCATTAGGTGCAGGGAAGTTGAATGCATTAAGAAATATTTCCTTGATGTCATGAAGTGCTTGTTTCTACCTATACTCCCTTTTGAGCAGTTATTGGTGTTTCTTCCTTGCTAGAGCATCCTACAATATGCCAATTTTCTCTATTTTGATTTTTGTAATCATACTTTGGTAATTCAATCACCTCATCTAAGTTGATGTCACCTCATCAACCTTAGATGTACTAGGAATTGGCTTATGAAGTGCTTGACTAGGAGTAAGAGTAGCATAGTTTGGTAATGTAACTGGTGTCTGTATTTCTATTACTTCCTCTAACTTTGTAGTCAAGACTAAATCTCCAATCCTATCCTTCTCCTTCTCTTTGATTTATGCTCCACCTTGTGATAGTGGTGTAGGTGCAGGACTGGCTTCCTGACCTATTTTAATTGGTGTCCCTTCTTTCTCAATTATTATAATTGCTAGTACCTTGGTGCTGATATGTGAAGGCATGGTGTCCTTCCTTTGGTACACTACCATAAGCATGACACATTGCATATCTGTAGATTCAAAGGGGCACTTGATTATTCTTGTGTTTTCTCCCCTATAGATGCCAATTTTTCCTTCTCAACCTCACCCACACTCACCAAAATAGGATGATTGCATAATTGTGCCTTGGTGGTGGAATCAGTTAGTATCTTCTACATATCCTCCTTTGTGAGGGGATTGATGTTCTAAATAGTGGTGTCAAACACATCCTTAACCTTTACTATATCTACTTGAGGCCTGGCACTCGACATTTGTACTATTGGTACATTCTAGTATGTCTATTGCTCTTCTTCAACTGTTGCCTTTGTAGTGCCTTCCCCATGTACTTCCATCAAAGATTCATCATTTATCACTTCAACTACCTCTTTCTCTACATTTTCTTCACCTACTTCTTTAGGTGTTTTCTCAATAGCCTTTTGTGTTGTTAGCCCATAAATTACCTTCCATATTTGTGTGTTTTTTTTAACAACTTCAATCTTGTTTTATAAAAGTTAAAAGCTTGGTACTTTGGAGAAAAGCTTCCCTTATACTTATTAATAGCTTTTGTCATCTTATATTTGTCCAAATCTAGCATCACTCTTGCAAGTTTAGTCTCTCTAATATTTCTCTCTATTGTGAGGCTATACTTCCACCTTTGCTCAACTTTATCATATAGGCTCTTTGGTAAAGATTTGGAAATCTCAATTGGAGTCATCTTAAAAGTTGCCATCATGGCATATATAGATTCTTCTACTTTATCCATATCTATCTTCCCAAGTTTATCAAACTCAACATGTGTAAATCCACTTAAATTAGCATTATTCTTAATATTTTCACACAATTTTTCCAAATTAGAAGAGGGACAATGACTCACCACTTTGAATTGGTTGTTGTCATCAAACTTGGTCCTCTCCTCATCTAATTCAATTGGAGCAATATACTTCCTTCTTTTCTTCTTCTTAGGCTTATCTCCTTGTGTAGTTCTACTAGCTTTCTTGCCTTTAGGATTCTAAAGCTCCTGAGTCTTTTTGGCAATAGCTCTAATGCTAACCCTGGTAACAAGAACTGTAGGCTTTGGTTTCAAAACCCTTTTTAACTTTCTTACTTCTATCTTCTTTTCTTCTCTTATTTTCATTTGTGGAAATAGGTTCTTCATTGGCTTCTTCTCCATTGGTACCTTCATCAATTTATGCTTCTTCTTCTCCTTGGTCTTCACCTTTACCCTATGTGAGAGCAAGTGGTGCTTGGGTAGGTGCATCTTCATCATCTTCATTATCTTCTTCTTCTTCATCTCCTTCTTCCCCTTCACCAAATTTTTCTTTGAGTTTCTTCACAAGCTTATTCTTTTTCCTCATCATAGAAGTTGTCTTTAAATCCATTACGATCTTTGACTTTGCTACATCATAGTTTCCAAAAACACTAGCATTTTATCTACTTCTTCTGCTAGTAAAGTAGTGATGGTTGTAGATGCCTCATCAACATTAATCTCATAAGGTAGTGGTATGTGCCATCTCACCCTTGGAACAAAAATTTGTACATATGTGAAATCAACATCAACTAGAAAACAAACATTATTGAAATGCTTCTCTACTAGTGATACTGGAATCCTCTGTCTTTATTTCACTGACTTATTAAATTCTTCAAAGTAGCTATTCATCACACTCAAAATTATCTCCAAGTTTCTCTATAAATTCACCAATCTGCACTACAACTAATTTGTTAGTCTTCCAAGCTACTTTCCCAAATGTGGTGCTCTACACATAGAAAAATATACAAACAAGTATTGAACCAAATTTGCATGGTGCACTTTTTGTTTTCCTTATGGCTTCCAATTTTTCTGATAATTGCTAGAGTTGTAACTTGGCAAGGTCATAAGAATGGTCTTTCTTTACTATCTTATAACTCAAATCTATAGCCATACATGGTGCACTATTTAACCTATTGGATTGAAAGAACTTAAGTGCAATAATTCTCACTACAAATGCAATTATGGGATCATAAATTGTGTCTATGGTCATTCCTCACTTGTTCCATAGTGCCCCTATATTATTTTTAATTGCCTCTTTTGCATCACTCTTCATTGTCTTAGGTCCATCTAGGGTTGGATACCCTACCACTCTATGAATGGTCCTCTTTGTGATTTTTATAGGGCCATCCTCCAACCATACAAAATTATCATCAATTCTACTAAGAACATTCTAAATCTATTCTATTTTGAATATGTTTGGAAAATCTAGGGCACATGTTAACCCTTTTCTCTCTACAACCTTGAATTCTTCTTTTAAAACTCCATTCTCACACAAATATAACTCTCTTATCTCCATGTCTTGAATGCTTCCAACCTTACAAGTGTAGCAACACCTTACACCTAGTATCATCAAAAAATGTGGTGATATCATAGATAACACATCAGACAAGTCTCCTTTTTATGAAATATTAGGAATTACCTAGAAATGTGGTTGTTTGATCTCATTACTTATCAATTGAACATTCAAAACTTCCTTTCCTTCCTTAACTGCAATAGCAAAAGAACTAGACACCATAACAACTAACTAGGGTTTGTAAAAATTCAAACAGTGTAGCTCGGCATATGATAAATACCTTAAACATCTGATGACTAGTGTTGAGTAGTAATTGAATTTAGGTTTCAAATGCTTGAATCCTTTTCTCCAATTTTTCATCAGCTCTTCGTGCTCTCTTCAATCTCAAATAATTGTAAATGAGTTAAAAATTTACCATTTAGCCCTTGAAACTTCAAAATTAATGCTTAGTGCTTACACAACTGTAAGCTCAACTCTAATAGCAATTATGACTCACTTGAATTCCATGTAATTTCCTTCATGCTTGGCAACCACAATGATCTCGGCCACCATTATCACCTTTGATAGCTTGGCAACAACTAACTTTCACTTAACAACCACAATGAAACTCTTCATGCTCAAAAACAACATGAAAACCAATACTTTGCATCTTACTTAATGCATAGATGATATTTTCAAAACTTGATCCTTGGAACTTATGTATAATTAAACTTTGAAATATCAGTCCCACACATACCTCTTAATTTCCTAGTTGGGGATGGTGTGATCACCTAATCTATTGGATGAAATGATCCCATTTGAACTTGATGTGATGTAATCTTCCTTCTTTTTCCATGTCTTGTTTATATACACTTTGACTTCTTCAACATCGACCTTTCCTTTTCCTTTATTGAATTCACTGCTAGGTGCTTTTGACCTTGTTGGAGAATTTCTGCTTATGTGACCAGTTTTCAAACAACTAAAACATGTAGTTTGACTCAACCATCTTTTGTAGTCACTTCTAAAATGTTTTCAAATTCAATATTCAACAACATGTTCATACTCTTAATAATAATAACAACTATATCTTGTCTTGTAATCCCAATTGTAGGATCTTCTAGTATGGTTTACCTTAGCTTGCTTGTTTGATGACTAGTTAGGCTTTAATCTGCACTCATATGCTCTATGTCCATACTTCTTACAATTGAAGTAGTAACCTTCAAATCATTTTGTGCTTGATGTCTTGGTCTTACATTCATGTGCCTGATATCCTTGCTTGTTGCACTTGTGGCAATGAGCCATGAACTTCTTCTTAGTATTCTTATTTGCAGTCTTGCTATTATAAAAATTTGAATTATGACCTATCTTACCAAAATTATGACAAGTAGGTTTGTAGTTCTTACCATTGTTGCTTCTTTGTTCACCACTTTTAGATGATTCTCCTTCTTCAGTATTGGTGTAGCCCAATCTAGTAGTACCACTATTAGATCTAGGAGATCTCATCAATTGCTCAAAATACTTGATGGCTTCACTAGGTTTGTTGAAACTTTCAACAAATTCTTTTTTTCTTTTCAGATCATTTCTTAGTTGTTCATTCCACAACTTTAGTGTTGTGAGTTTAATATCTTTTCCTTTCAATTTCATGATTGTAAATCACCATTTGATTCAATGTTTTGAGTTCCATGTGAGCAATCCTATTCACCTCTGATGTCTCCTCTTCTAGTTTGTTGGTCAGTATCTTTTTGTCATCTTCAATCATTACTTTGTCCTCTTCACATTTCTTTTTCTTCTTAGTCACCTCACATAGAAATAGTGATTGGACTTCTTATTTTATCTTGAGATTTCTGACCTCTTTAGTTAGGGCTCCATTCTTTTTTATATCAAATTCACTTTTGTTTCCATCTACAAACAATTCAATAGTGTCAATCTCTTGGTCTTGTGTGTCATTCTCTTCAATATCTATCTCTTTTCTTCTCTTCAATGATCACTTTAACTCATCTCTTGCTTCATTTAGCTAACATAGGGCAATATGTATTTCAATCTTCTGATTATCCATAATATTTTTCAACTAATATAATTCCATCTTCAAGATCTTTCCTCAAAGCTGCAAAGCTTTCCTTTCTAGAGAACCAATGCTCTGATACCAATTGTTGGAAATACAATAGGGAAAGTAAACTCTTGGGGGGGGGGGGGGTGGGGGGGGGTTGCAAATCAGTCCTATAAAACTTTAACCATAAATTCATTCACCACACATCCATCTCACAATTTTCATGTAAATTGAAATAGCCTAAACATATTCATCCATATTATGAAAGAAAATAACATTCAACACACGTATGACACAAGATATTTGGTTACCCAGAAACTCTCCAATGAGAAGGTAAAATTGGGATGGGGATGACACTCACAAATCTCCACTACTACAGTAGTAAGGTGTATCTAATGAAGGCTACAATGTTTGATCATAAACTATGATCTACCCTATGAAAGTTTTGCTTGTTAAAGGCTTACAAGATTTTTAGATCTTACCCTATTAAAGGATTTCAACACCCTATTAAAATTGTGGTTGATTAAAGAACTTTAACTTACAATAAAGTAAGAACCCTGTCAAAGGATTTACAATAGCATGTTAAGACTATTTTGTTAAGAGATTTAACTGATTCGCCTACAAGAATGTATTAGCAATAATCCTACAGTTGATCACCTCTCTCTTGATATGTACTTGATCCTCAATGATCAGATGTATCTCTTCTATCCTCAAATTCCTTTCCTTTATTCTCCTCTAATCAATTTTTCAATGTATCTCAAATAACAACTCCTTAGTGACCATGAATTTTCTATTTGCACATGTAAACTTCTCTCTTTTCTCCTTCCACATTCATACAAAGTTTAGGGTATGTCCTCCTTAAAATGACCTATGTGACTTAGGGTTAGGTATCAATCAAAAATTGTAATTCACCCATCTAGCTTCTCAAAACATCCCTTCAATTGATTGGTTGCATGTACTATATATGCATCCTCAATAAAGATTCATCCTTATCATCTAGAATCATGAAACAATCCTTAAGTTGACTAAAAATTAGTTTACATAGAAGTTTGTGCCATTACAAACAACTATGTCCAAAATTGTTTTCTCGATAGTTGAAGTGTCTAATGCCCAACATCCACCATATCTTCAACATTGTAATTCAGCCTCTGAATGACTCATCATCCACTCATAACTTGGCATCTGAATGAATCAACACTTACTATCTGCTTGACACTTGAGTGACTCAGTACTTACTAGTTACTCGACATATATTGTATATCTTTCACTCGACATACATTACTTGTTTGGAATGAACTAAGTAAATGAATTAAGTATATTGTCACTCATATCAAAACCAATCTAATATTAACAAGGATTTGATAGACTAATTGAATGAGATGGGAAAAGGTTTTGAATGGAAGCCTATGACAAAGGAAAATAAGATGAAGTTTGCATGCAAAAAATTAAAATGACATACAATGATATGGTGGAGTCATATCCAAAAGGAAAAAATAATAAAAAAGAAAATAAAAGATCAATGCATGGAGTAAGATGAAGATATAGAGGAGGGGAAAATCCTTAACCATAAATAATTCACAAACCCACTTTCACAAGCTCCAAAATTTGAAGTAGTATTTGTCTTTTGTGCAATATTACATGAATGAATAATAAAAGTTATCCATGTGTATAGAGAATCAAGAAATTATGAGAAGATGGATTCCAAATATATGAATAATCTAAAAATTTTCATTTTGGATGTGTTGAGCATGCATCATGTCAACACTGTGGAGGAAGCCCACCAATTGGCTCTAAACGATGAAAAAAAAAAAGATAGATAATACATTCAAAGGAATAGAGAAGGTATTAGGGGTACCTCAACCCCATTTCAATGAGGTTTAAGTTATGGTTGAGGATAGTCATTCAAAGGATTTGACAAAATAGAAGACAGTAGACAAGATCCTCAAAATCAAGAAAGAGGAAGGGGGTTTCAAAGAGGATAATGTTATGACAATGGAAGAGGCCAAGAAAACCAAAGAAGGTCTCTCACTTATTTTAGGTGTAGAGAAGGACATAAAGCCTTTGAATGTTCAAATTATAATATTCCTAAAAGAAATCAAGGATGACACCTAGAGTGAACCTAGATCAAACATAAATCACAACAAAAGGTGAACAATAAGAAATTTCACCAGATGTGAAAGAAGATCTCATGATGAGGAGATCAATGATCATCTCATAGAAGGATGAAGTTCACAGAAAAAATATGATGACTCATGGCTTCAAACCAATATCATCATAAATAGATGCACTTTAGATGGAATGGTATGCCAAGTTATCATTAATGGGGTAGTTATGATCTACTATGTTGTCTATAGAAATGGTAAAGAAATTGAATTTACAATGTTAGAAGAATCTCCATCCATACTATATTTGGTGGTTTAAAAAAGGAAATGAAGACATAATTGATTAAAAATGTTTAATTAGGTTTACCATAGGAAAATTCTATAAGGATGAGATATAGTGTGATGTTATTCCTATGGATGCCTATCATATATTATTGGAAAGGTCATGGAAACATGATAGGAAGATCACACGTGATGGAGAGAAAAATACATATACATTTTGGAAGGATGGTTCTATTAGCATGAATGTTGATAATATTCCTATGGGGGAGTATCCTAGAATTATTGTAGCATCTAGGAGATTGTTAGTATGATTATATGTTGTGTTCATGGTACTTATTTTCATTGATGTCAACGTACTAGTTACTTTGTGAACACTGACAGAGCAACAAATAGAGATTGAGATCATAAGGTTCAAGGGTTGAAGATGAGTTCAAGAGTTGTTGAGGACATATTATAAAGAGTATCTTTTTTATGTGGTTAAGTGAACATGTAGAAAGTCAGAGAATGGTCAAAGTTATTCAAGATCTATTGAAGACAGAGTTCTGGTAGGGTTCCTGAGTAGCGGTTTCTAGTAATTGGATCATATTTCTCTTAACAAGGATAGAATTTGGTTAAGCATAGTTAGAAAGAGGAAGAAGACATAACGATGATGGCATGATTGATCATGTGAAGTCTAAGCTTTCATTTATAAATATTTTTGAAGACTGTGAGTTGACAGTGTTATGTAATTATGAAAAGATGTAATGTAATGTGTATTGTATTATCTTAATGAGCTCCTATTGTAATTGTAAATTGATAAAGCCTCAAGGCCAACTTAATAAATTAATCTAAAGACTTAGTATAAAGAAATTTTTTTCCTTGTGGTTAAGGGTGTGAATGTAAGCATTGCAAATGTGAATTATAATTGGGTAAGTGATCTAATAGATTTTGTGTGATGCAAGTATGTAGATTTGGCATTGAGGTTAGAGAAGTGTTTGGTGCGAGAGGCACAATAAAAGGGAGAAGTGATTATACCTAGTAGAGAGTGCTAGTGGACAATTGATCATTTGGTATTAACTTGAAAGGAATGCTACTAAGGTTAGTTGGACAGTGAGTTCAGTGGTCTTGCCCTTGAAGCTTTTTGGACAATGCCTTCCACAACTCCTAACAAGGTTGGAATCTCCTCACAAGGATTCAAAGTCTCCTAAAATGACTGATATGTACTGAATATATTTCATTGAATGCTAACACTAGTGCATTTGAGGTCATTTTGCAACCAAGTTTTTTAAATGGGTTGCTTGGTCGCGTTATAAAGCAAATTTTTTTTTTTTTTTTAATAACTAGCCCGTGTTGGTCACAATTGTGACCAATTATTTTGGTCAGAATTGCAACACACAGGGAATCATAAAACAAAAAAAAAGGGCAAAACATTTCATTTGGCTTTTGCGCGAGGTTCATTTGGCTTTGGCACGAGCAAGGGTCTCCATCAACATTGGCTCTGCTACAGATCCTTTTCATCTGGCTTTGGCGTGAGGGTCTCCATCAACATTGGCATGAGGGTCATCAACATTGGCGTGAGGGTCTCCATCAACATTGGCATGAGGACACGTCTTGGCATGAGGGCATGTCTGATCTGGTGCGTTTGATTGTAGAAATTTTGAGGGCACGTCTGAAATTTTGAGGAGTTCCATGTGATTCCATTAGACTAATTTATGAAAACCATTGCAATGTGCCTCTAAAATAATGTATTGGGTGCATTTAATTTCTATTTCCATTTGAAATTGCTTTCAAACAGTCTACTGCATTATGCTTTGACATCAGTTGATGGGTTTATGATAGTTTGAATGAAGATTACTGATCTGGCCCCCCGTTAGCAATAGTTGGGTAGGATAGGTTGGTTTCAACCAATCTGTTTCTCGAGGTTAGCAATAATCTATTTAGGGCCTTCCCCTGGCAAATAGTAGGGCATTCAGGCCCGCCCAGGCGGGCGGCGACGCCTTTTTTTTGCTGATTCGCCCGGAGGTGGGAATAATTGATGCGCTTACATGCATTCATATTAATTGGTTATTGTATAAAATTAAAGTTGGCTCAATATTTTGATTTGTATAGGCATAACATTCCACTTATTCTCATTTGTGAAGGAACTCCAACCGATCACAGTACCATTTTTATTACTAACCATTTATATCAAATAGTGATAAAAATGGTCAGTGGGTCATTCAGAACAACAAGTTGTCAAAGAAACAACTTTTATCTCTGAATTTCTGATATTTTACTTGAATTAGATGGTTTCATAGGCATTTATAGGAAGCCAAACAACATTACATAAATCTTTGAAGAGATTGCTTCTCATAGTATTGGGGAACAAATGAGTTGGGTGGTAGGCCACAACACTCATAGTTGAATGCCATTTACACCGCACATCTTTTTCCAAATCTTTTATTCAACAAGACCACATCACACACCATAATAAAAATGGACCTTCCTGAAACTTATTCAATATCTCAATTATATAGCCCATGCAAGACATCGTTTAAAATCATAGTCAAAATGGTCATCATGTGGTCAATCTTTCAACTTATTACCGTATACTACGGGTATGTCTATTGAGGGAATGATTGGAAAATTGCACAGAAAAATGTAAAAAATTGTATAAAACATGGGTGAATACATAAATCTTAAAATGGTGAAACTAAGGGTAGAGATTTTAGGGAGTCAAAGAGATGTTTAGTGATATGATTAGCTTCTGGCATAGATCAAATTACATAATTAGGGATAAGGATTGTAGTCTATAACTCTTTTTTGGGGCATCCTTTTTATGATATGTAGTGTATCATCTCATTAGATTCTTCACTCATACTATGCGACTTTCCACGAACTGCCTATTTGGATTATGTTCATGATCTCAACTACTAGGGGAAACTCTACACACTCTATCTTCTCTCGACTGTGTAGGGTTCTAGAATTTTGAACACTTTTGATCTCCTTACGGCTTGAAGAGCCTTATATTTATCAGGTCTTCTTCCTTTGAAATGCATGTCATCTGAATTGACACTGAGTTTCTTATCAAATGCAATTGGCTACTTTGCATAATTCACACTAATAGAAACAACAACACCAGCTACTTGTTACTCTGCAAGGAAAAAGTGACCATCTTTTGCACCCCTTTCACAACTTTCATGCAATCTTTTGTGACTGTTACAAAGTGCACTCCACATTTAATGATTCGTCTTGATAAAAGTCCTCTCCTTGGAAAATAACAAGCTTTTTCATTCTTGAATAGGGCTTGACTACTATTCTATTTATCCCAGGAATGCCATGTAAAACTCTCTACCATATACTGACATATTTAGGCTGTATTGTGTTTTTTAATGGACACTTTTAATGGATTTATACCAAGTCACTACTTTAAGAATATGCTCTCTTTCGTCAAGATTACTTTCTAGGATAGTTACTAAACTTTTTATGTCAATACTTCAATTAGAAATGTGCTTTCTTGTTCAACAACACAAAATCTGCCTTGTCTTCATAATTTTTATTATAGTAATATTTACTTTAATATATTTTTATTAATATTAACCACAATGTCAATTAATATTTACTTTAATCTTTTTTTTTTTTTAGTAATATATTATAAGAAAAAATTAAATCTTTACAAAAAAAATTAATACCAAAATATTTCTTATGAAAAAGATATAGGCTAGTTTAAATGTAAAAAAAATTAACTAAATTTTTCAGATGTTAAAACTGGCACATATGTGAATTTAAAAGATTTATTTATATAATCTATTAATATTTTCTTTAAAATTTATCTCGACTCCAAGGAAAAAGCTAAGGAGTGAGCAAACATAAATTTGAGTGGTAAATGGATCCACCTAGGATTCTATTGGAAGCCAAAGTGGATGCCCATATTGCTGTTCTTTTTACTAAAATAGATTCAAAATTCATAAGATTGTATTAGATAAAAGGGAAAACTTTATACAAATTGTCAAAAACCTATGACTATCAAATACAGGGCCTTTGATCATTTCTGCCATAAACATTCAATAGAAAAATCTCTTGTCCATAAGTTTTGGCTTCCTCACACTTACAGACACCTCAATTCTGATTTATATATTTGAATTAAGAATCATGAAAATTAATTATAGTTCATAATGTTTTTCTACTTTCTGAGATCTATATAATTCTGATGATGGGTGTGATTTCAAAAATTGATAAAAGCAATTTGAGACAATCAAATTAAATTATAAATTTTTCATCTTGGAAATCTTAGATTTGAATCTATTGAAACTTAATACATAATAAAAAAAACATTTATAACAAAATCTACCTGAGCTTTGAAGACAAGTGGTTCATAGTAAACTAACAAATCCTCAAAATTGAGTATAGAAAGACTTTCAGGCCACTCTCTAGACAGAATCTCTTCCACAATCTCAATCCTCTCCTCTCTTTCCACTTCCACACTTTTACTTGAACTCACATTGAATTCATACCTCACCTGACCTCTTGATTGCCTTCTCTTCCTTTCACACTGAGATACTTGTGTTGGTAATAATGGCAGTGCAGCAAATGCTACACACTTCAATTTCACTGCATTTACCAAAGACATTGGTTGTTCCTCTCTACTTTATTATACTCAATTCAATATCTCTTTCATTTTGACATTTATCTAGCAAATTAAATGGGCCATACTAAAATAAATGAAAGCTAAATGGTTTCAGAATTCAGCTTCATTTCGTGCAGATATACATTGAATCTTATCTTATATGTGGGTCCATTTTAAGACACATGTCTATACATTGGCAAAGATTTGGAATGCCTTGGCACATTCCTCTGAATTATTGTGTAGTGGATAAGATGGACTAAGCTATTGAAAGAGATTGATGGTAAATTCTGTGGACTCTGATTTGCATGAAACAACTGCGTATTACAAGTGGCTTCTACAATGGAGGACAAATTGTTTTTGACTCTTGTAAAACAACTGACTTTTATCATGGAAAGTGGGGAAGCTAAATTTTAGGGGCTTCAAATGAAGCCAAATCTTTTAATGAAGGTCCCAAGGGGCTTCACTCGAAGCCTCCATGCTGATATTGGTGTGGGGGCTTTGAATGAATATTAGGGCTTCATTCGAATCTGACATGTAGACCTCGTTCATACTCCTAATAATCGATCGAAAAAGCTTTTAAATCCAACATTTTTTCTTTTTTGTCCCATGGTTTCATGTATGAGTTGGTGGACTAGGGCACTAAGAGGGAAGTCAATAACATCATACCTTGCATCAGCATCTCTGTCTATGGTGCAGGAGCACCTAACTCTTATGAAGTACAACTCAGCAACTGTTTGACAAGCTTTAATAGTTGACATGTAATGGGTGATTGGTGTCAGGCTACTGCGTATGCATTAATCACGGTCTTGAATGCAAAAGAAACTATGAATTCACTAAATAGGGTCAAACTTATTTTTGTTGATTTAATAGTTTTGATTTGAGAATGATGGTCTAGTGATTTGAGAGAAATAGTTGAGAGACAGATGGAGAGACAGATAATACAAGTGATAGAAAGACTCCTAGATAATATTCTTGAGGACAATGTGTATTATAGTCCTTACCATGTTTTCCTTTGATCTACCAAAAGGATGGTGGCGTCCTACAAAATGGCATGGCTCTTTCTACCACTTGTATTATCTCTCTCTCCATCTGTCTGTCCATTCTTTCTCTTAGATCATCTGACCAACATTCCCAAATCAAATCTTGACCCTATTTAGTGGATTCACAACATAAACTTCAAATTCTTCTCCTATCAAATATGTAGATTTCACAATAGCTAAGAAACATAATTGTAGGCATCATGGTCACATTTTTTTTGAAACGTAATTGGGTTGTGTACCCAAGCAATGCAAAGCAACTTCCACACCTTCAATCTGTAAGAATGATCGCTTGCCAACAGTTGCTGAATACATCTGTAGCTCATGAATACAAGGTCCTCCAACAAATGTATTCAACAACTGTTGGCGAGCGATCATTCCTAGCTCATGAATACAAGGTCCTCCAACAAATCTATTTAACAGATATTGGCAAGCGATCATTCCTAGCTGCTTTTGTTTTATAAGGTTTGTCTCAATCCCAATAGGTTGTAGTTTCATTTTCTAGATGCACTTCGTCACTTGGGTATACAACTCAATTACATTGATTCCAAAAAAATGTGACCATGATTCTTACAATTATATTTCTTAGTTTTTGTGTCCTAAGATCCCTTATGACCCTTTACGACCATTTACGATCCCTAAGAATAAATCTTAGAGCTCTTAAAATGTCATAAAGGGTCATAAGAGACTCCTAGGAGGGGCCATGATGAGCTTCCACCTTCATGTGGTTGGCCCTGTTAAGTAGAGAATGCTAGAGTTTTCACAAAACAAAGAGAAGCTCAATAATTTAAGGTCTTAGTCCATAGACAAATTAAATTAGACTTATTATCCAAAACACATAAAAAACATGCACATAAACATGGTAGGCACTAAATAGAGATAGTTGGAAGAGAATTAAAAAAAAGATTAAGGATTATGTTATTTTAAGAAATATTTAAATAACAATTATAAATTGAGTTAAATCAATAAGTATTCATTTCTACCTTTTCCAATATAAATTTAAATATTGAATTGTCTCTCCTTTATATCTTAATCCTTCAATACTCATAACTCTTTATTGCATTCATTTTGATCATTCACTAAACTTAATTAAATTATAATTATATTACATGTTATTTTAATTTTTTTTATTTTTACTTTTTATTTTTATTATTGAATGTCATGTCAAAAAGGGGACATTATAGTGAGATGCATTACAATATAGCAAAATAACAAGAATATTATTGAAACAAACTGATACAACATTCAGATTATAAAATTAGACTGCTGCAACAACACAAATTAACCTAATAGAAAGCATAGAATACCATTCCCACAATGACCGAACATTTACCCACTGAACTATACCTCTTCTAAATAATGTAAGATTCTGATAACAAGTTGATACTGCCATCACACATGTCAAATTAGACTAATACACACTAAAAGCCACCCTAATCAATTGTAGCTAACATTTGGATGCACACTTATAATTGATGTCAATCAGAATACTGAAGGTCTGGAATAGGGCATAGTGGTTGCCGATACAGCAGGTACAAACTCTTAGAAAGCTCACCAGATTCGCCAAAGTCTACATAACTAAGACTTAGCATCAAAGGTTCTCACTAGGCACCTTGAAACCACCAAATTTGGCCCCAAAATAGGAGCCCTTCATCTTCAAGATCTCACATACTTGCTCCACTTGGTACAGCACCCCATAAAGGTCATCTATTCACTTTCAACTTGGACAGCCTACAATATGGTCTTTGTATACAATTCATTTTTTGTCGTTTCATTATATGGTTTGAACAAGTGTGGAAAAAAATCAGATTTTTATTATGAATTTTCTGTTCACCAATCTATGTTAAACTAATCAGCAAGGTCACTTTCCTAATACTTTATGAACTGGATGCTATTCGCAAGGTCAGTTTCCTAACACTCACTATAGTACTTGCTATTCAATTGAGATAGACACGGCTCATTAGTTTGTTTGTATTCTCTTTGGATTTTGTTAAAGAAGACAGTTGAATGCTATATGATGAACTAAAAGTTTTGTGGTATCAATAGGCTTGTGCATTTCTTGAGCCAAATTACCAGCCCCAGTGACATTTTTTGTTGTTCAAAAGCAGCACCATACTAGACTATTTGCAAACAACCATGCAGATAGGCATTCTATAGATAGACTTGGGAACATCTTGCCAAGTCTTCAGTACATAATAAAGCAACTGAATTTCATAAATTTTTTTTTTGATAGTTGATTTGTTTAAATATTTCCCATCAAAAATTACTTAGTACATCTCATCTTTTTTCTGCACAGGAGCTTGCAGTTCTGAAGAATCTGATAGGAAAGAATTTGAAGAAGATATTGTAGCAAAGGTATATTTGGTGTTCTTTTTTAAGTGAAAATGTGATTGGAAATTTTGTATATTGTCATATTTCACTTGCAGAAAGGTCAAATTGTAAATAGAGGTGAACTTGTATGGATTTAAGTTTCTTCTTCATTATTTATAATGCTCTCGATTCCTCCTTTGTAGCTATAAAAATACTTGTTTATTTTCACCTTTCCAGATACCCTTTACCAAGTTCTTCAAGATTCCAAAATATCTTGGGCTGACCCCACTCTAGCATGTCCTAACTCCTACTTGGTTTAGAGACCATACTCCTTTTTATATGTGTCTTCCTCTTACTACTCCATCTGCATGTTGCAAACAAATCATCCTTCTTCCACCAACAAGTCATTCCATTCAAGAAAGACCATGTCTGATGATATCAACGCACAAAAAAATAGGGAGGCAATTGCTAGACTACGGTCTAACTTAAAAAGAAAAGGTGATGGAAAATGTTATTGTCCTTGCAAAATGTGTAAGGGCTTAAAGACTCGAAGATATCTAATCACAACAACTGAGCAACATTGTAGGCAACATGGTCACATTGAAGTGGGAAACGAGTATCGCCCATTGGTATGTATTTTAATAGTTTATAAATTACATGAGACGTGATTTGATGATGACATCATGGTCATGGTTAATATAAGGTAATTGTTTTCATATAGGTCAACATCCCTGAGTTTCATGTTATGGACCATGACAATTCAAAGAATGCAGATTTCCAAACGAGGGAACATGGAGGTGTGAATATTGAAGTAGAAGGTAATGATACCATGGAAGAAGATCAGGATGATCAAGATCACGATGATCAAGATGATAATGATGATGATGATGATGATGCTGATGATGATGTAGAGTTTGATGTACCTTTACTTGAGAAGGCAGAGCAACCCCTATATGAAGGCTCCGAAACAACTATTCTTGCCGCTGTATTGCTATTGGTGAACTTGAAGGTAATGAATGGTTTATCCAATGTAGCAATGACATGTATGTTAAGGTATGCCATCTTCTTTCATTATTTTACTCGTAGTTCCCTTACAATTAACATTGGGTTCGTGTAGCAATTAATATTCTTTAAATTAAGAAATTATATTTTTGGTCGTAGGTCGATAGGTGAGTGTTTGTTACCACCATCAAACATTCTACCTCGCTCGTACCGAGAATTATCTGCCATCATGAAAGATATTGGAATGGGGTATCAAACAATAGATGCATGTCCGAACGATCATATTATATATTATAAATAGCATGAATTTGCAACACAATGCCCTACTTGTCATATCAGTAGATATCAATCAGATTAATTAACAAAAAAGGTGCCTCGCAAGGTTCTTCGGCATATTCCCATTATTCCACGTCTGCAACGATTATTCAAGTGCCATAGCTTGGCACAATTTATGGATTACCATGCATGCAATAGAAGTAAAGATGACATTATGTGAATGCCTGCAGATGGTTCGGCATTTAAGGAAATACAGGAAAAATGGCCACACTTTAAAGAAGAACCTCGTAATCTCAAGCTTTCATTGGCAGCAAATGGTGTCAATCCTTATGGAGAGATGAGATCTACTTACTCAGTGTGGCCTGTTTTTGTTATCAACAATAACATACCTCCTTGGTTGTCCATAAAGAGAGAGCACATAATGTTGACATTGATTGTTCCAGGTATTTTTTGATTTAGTGGTCATCTAAATTAATTTATTATTACTAATCCATCAAATGGTCAAAATAATTATGTAATGTTTTTGCTCATTCAACTAGGTAAGTACCAAGTCAAAGATATCAACATATATATTGAACCCCTTATCGACGAGTTGGTGGTGTTATGGAATGGGGTTACTATGTATGACATTTGTAGACCAATAGGACAAAGACAATTTCAATTTCATGCAATGCTTGTATGGACAATACACGATGCCCCTGGGCTAACACATTTTTGTGGTATGTTCTCTTCTTGACACCTCTTTTTTGGTATGTCAAAGTTAACACATTTAATCCAATTATACATGATCTTGTAGGTCTTCAGACAAAGGGTAAATTTGCATGTCCAGTTTGTGGTCCAAAGAAGAAATCCCGTCATTCAAAAAGTTTAAGAAAGCAGGTGTTTGATGAGAATAGACACTTTCTGCACAGAAATCATAAGTACCGAATTATCGAAAAACATCTTTTCAATGGTCTAGAAGAGACTACATCAAAACCATAGAGAATGACACCTCACCTATGGAAGTTGGCATACAATAAAATAAACCGTCGAGGTAATGTCATTCCATTTGATGCTTTTTGTTTCAAATTTATATTTCGATATTGTGTTTTGTTTACTGATGATGTGATTGATGGTTGTGAAGGCTGTCAAGACATCAATGTCCAACTTCCAAAAGGACTAAAAATCTATCCTACACAATTTACTAGGTTGCCGTACTACGAGCAACTCTCAATTGTGCATTTGTTTGATCCTATGCATATTGGAAAGAACGTAGCAGAGACATTATGGAAAATCTTGGATGGAAGGCGTGACAAAGATCAAATTGTCAAAACTTGTAGTGACATTGAAGAATCCAACCATGCAATGAAAAATGGTATTCGACCAAATAACAATGGAGACCAGATTGATACAAGTGCCCTTAGTTGGTTATTGTCAGAGCAGCAGAGCAATGCTATAAAAGAAGTCATAAAAAAAATACGATTTCCCACAGGATTTGCTACGAACATAAACAATGTCATATCAAATAAAAGTGAATTTGGGCCAGGGTTGAAAACACACGATTGACATAAATTTATTAAGGTAATTCATGTTATTTTGTATTCACTATATATTTATATACTACATGTAGTTTGAATTGCATTCTTTTATAAAATATTGACAAGATCATTTTACAAATATTGCAGTATGTTCTACCTCTATCTCTCCCACACCACTTTGCCAACAATGTCAAATAGGTTATATATGATCTTGGAAAATACATGAGGTGGTTGTCATCTAAAGAAATCAATAAAGAAGATATAAATTATTGGAAGAGAAAAATTCCTCTTCTGATGTGTGAAATGCAAAAGTTTCTACCTCCAAGTTTTTCAATGCACAAGAACACTACCTCATACATCAAGTTGAGGAGATTGAATTGTGTGGACCTGTACCAACCAGGTCAATGTGGATGGTTGAGAGGCACTTGAAATTTTTGAAAGGCTTGGTTCGCCAGAGAGCACATCCCGAGGGTTCCATGGTGGAGGGATATATGGTATACCAGACCATGGTGTACATTACTGAATATCTTCCTAAGTTTGCAACAAACATCCATGTAGATCGTATTTGGGATCCCAACTCAATAAAAAAATTTGAAGGGGAGTACTTGATGGGAAAAGGTAGATCGAGGAAAGTGAGAGGTAAATCTAAGATTTTATTGTAGTTAATTAATTCATATAAATCTTTAATATAAGTTATTTTTAATTGGCGTATTTATTTGAAATAGGTGGTCGAGAGTGGGATGCAATACATTTGTATATTGCGAACAATCTTGATTGGATGACAGAATGGATTGAACGATGTCAACAAAATGGTTGCTCATTAACATGGGAAGGTGTTGGTTCATTGGTTACAGAAGCTCATCGTAATGGAAATTCCAATGTTATGCCGATGGTAGTTGATCTAGTAAATGGTTTAAGAGGTGGAGAGGTACGTAGAAATTTATTAATGATCATAACTCGACGTATGTTTCGTATCAACTCACGATGCAAATAATTTACACAGACTTCAAAAATTGCAGGTCAAGCACCACAAAGCTATGTACTATCATGGCCACAAATTCTGCATAAAAAGGTTGGATGACACAAAGAAAACTTGTGATTCTGGGCTAACTGCAGTTTTTTAGGTCACCAATATATCATCTAGAAGTGACATACATCCTCAACAATCTCAAAATCAATACTATGGCATCTTGGATGATATAATTGAGTGTGAATTTAACACCTTCAAAGTAGTTCCATTTGTCATCAAATGGTACAGGTTACGACTAAATCAAAATGATCCAAATAGAACGATTATTCAACATGATAATGGATTTACAATGATCAATACAAGGTCGTTTGAGCCAGTTGGAGATGAGCCCTATGTTCTTCCAAGCCAATGTGAGCAAGTGTTTTACTCAGAGGTTCCAAATAAATAGGGTTGGTCATTTTTTGTTAGACATCATCCAAGAGGAATGTCGATAAAGTATAATGTTATGGAAGAAGAAGATATTGAATATGATGAAGGAGCAGATGATGAAGATCAAGATGATGGTGATGACGATGACGATGATGGTGATGGTGATGGTGATGGTGATGGTGATGATGATGATGATGATGGCGATGATGATGATGATGGTGATGGTGATGATGGCGATGATGATGGTGATGATGGTGATGATGATGGCGATGATGATGGCGATGATGATGGTGATGATGGCGATGATGATGATGATGATTATGATGATGAAGAAGAAGAAGAAGATAATCAATGACTACAAATGTCGTCACCCCTTCTCTTGACGGTCTTGCATTCCATATATAAGGTAAATTTGTTCATGTTTACGATGTTGCATATTGTTCATGTTGTCTTCTAAGTTATTTGTAGCATACACATATCATGTAATTTTTAGCGAACTTAAGATAAATTATTAACATATGCAAGAAATTTGATTATATATTTATTGTGTTCATTTCTAATGATTACAACATATGTTATTTATAGTTACCAATGTTTATGTTGTGTCTGATTATGACCCTTTTTGCAAACAATCAATTGACTACAGGTACATCATCACCCCTTCTGTTGACATGTTTGCGATGTTGCTTATTGTTCATGTTGTCTTCTAAGTTATTTGTGGCAAACATGTATCATGTAATTTTTAGCTAACTTAAGGTAAATGATTAACATATTCAAGAAAATTGATTACATATTTATTGTGTTCATTTCTAATTATTACAACATAGGTTATTTATAATTACCAATGTTTATATTGTGTCTGATTGTCACCCTTTTTGCAAACAGTTAATTGACTACAGGAGATTTGACTCGTTTGGCGTGGATTGTGCACAGTGACATGGATCAGTAGGTATAAGTCAATAAATAGACGTAATTTTCTTATATTCTTCTTGTTTATCATTGAGCACGTATGTTATAAATAGACATTATATAATCATATAATGTATATATAGACAAAGAAGGTCCGTATAGAAATATAATTGTATAATCACTTTCAACTTACTACATTTTATAGATGTCACTTTCACTTTCCATTTGATGGATAATAGGACCCACCAAATAGGTACTTGTCAGATCTATCTACATCGAATGAGGGAAATGAGGAAATGGTAGATGAAAGCTCTACATGTAGTACGGCTAAAAGAGGGAGATCAACTAGAGGTCAAAAGAATAGAAAATAATTTGATAAATGCATGCAATTTTTCCTTGCTAATGGGGGGTCATGTTCTTATGATGATGAGACCAAAGGCGACATCAAGGCGCCCTTTCGGTACTCACACATTGAGAAAGAATGGATACCCAATGAGCTACCTCCAATTAACACATATTTTTGTGTTAATGAGAGGATATATCGCATTGCTCCATCCTCATTACATGGTTTGGGCCTATTTTCCATGGATGGGATAAAGGTATGTTACAACAAAGTTGTCGAATTGTTCAAGTATGTCAGTCCATGTTACAATTACAATGATTGGATGTGGATTGTTCGATATAAAAAAAGTATGCGTAGGTATGGGGTATCAGCTAATTATATACAATGGAAAGAAAATGATCAAAGTAAAAGAGTTGCTATGTACATTGATGGGAGACCAAAAGAAATAGGTGATATTGCAGGTTTTATAAATAGTACGCGACCTGCTTCAACTAGTAAGCAACCCAATTGCATATTTGAGGCGTGTGAGGGGAATGAAGTTTTTGTTTGTGCAATAAAATCAATAAGTGTAGGGGAAGAACTGCTAATTGATTACCATTTAAATCGCATAGATACAAACAATGTTACTATCATGAGGGCTGTAAGTACTATTTACCATTTTGTTAATAAGTTTTTTTTTGTTGTCTATTGCTTTCAGTTAGCTGAATTTTTTATGTTTAATCTTTGTGACAGGATGATATGGATTCGACAGATGATAGAGGTCAGCAAGATGCTACTCCCACCCCTTCTTCAGCGAGGGTAAACCTTTTTGAAATTATACAAATTAGATAGTTGAAAAATGTTATATTATTACATTATTTTATTTACAATTTTTGAGTTTTTATGATAGTTTTACTGATATTCCTCTCACAATTTGATGTTCAGGATAAGGGTAAAGCAGTAGTAGTGACCACCGAGCCACTAGCTATGCATTCTGATGAGGCCGATATTGCTGATACTCCCAATTTTATAAAAATGTTGAAAAAAAAAATTAGGCAAATTAATTTAGAAGCAATGAAAATTTTGGATGAGGAAAATATGGAACTTGAGGAGATGAGGAAGAGGCTATCAAAATTGAAAGCGCAAGCTCAACGTTATGAAGTAAGCTCCAATGACTATTTAGTTATAACAAAAGTTCAATAAAGATTTATATTTTACAATCTTTTATGTTGTGAAGTAAAATATGTAATATGTGAAAAAATACTTTATTGATGCAATTTTTTTAAAGAGTTGTAAGAAACTTTAACTACTAAATTCTTGTTATACAGGAATTTTTGGGAATTGATCTAGAATGTGGTCAAGGACAACGCGGTGAGGGCGGTAGTAGCAGAGTTCCAGCTACCACTGGTAAAATAATCTTTTAGTTGACAAGTTAGAAGGAATTTTTTATTTCAAACATTCAAAACTTCTTAACTCTTACTTTTATTATTTCAGAATGTCTTTGCTAACAATGTATTGTTCAAGTCATCTAGTGCAAGAGACTCCTACGAGGTTGACAGATGCCCGTACGAGATTGCCGACTGCAATGTCGGCAACAAGGGGACATCCAACTAGTAAATCCTTGTTTTGCTATATTTGGTTTTGTGTTAATTATGAGTTGATAATATGTACTTTAATCTTGGGATGCATCACATAGTGTATTATTTTTTTTGTGGTAGGAGATGCACCGTCTGGTACGCCGCCAAATGCGGATCATAGTACATCTATTGGTGATAATTCACTGTCATTTCCTGGAGCTACCTGTGTTTCTAGCACGAGATCTATGGAGACATCGTTTTTGATTGACGATAATGAATTAATGCCTTTGAAATGTCCTAAGCTTCCAGGTACTTTAAATAATTATTTTTTATATTGTAATAAGGATTTTCTTGCAAGATGTAAACATGATAGGAAGTGGTGAATGCTAGGGCTTTTGATGTGGAGTGATGCCTCATGACCTTTAGTGTGTCGTATTGTGCAAGTTGTTTAATTATTTTGGAATTCCTTTTTATTAGGGGTTTGGTAGGATCATCTGAATTATCAATGACCTTTTGTCTATACCAGTAATTCTCTAGTTTAGGAATTTGGTACATTGCAATTTCATGCTTTGAGTAGAAGATACTAACTAATTTTTCTATAGAGAACCAAAAGTGGGAGTCTTCTTTCATATGATTCATTTTAATGGTTTTTACTATTAATTATCCCATGACATTTTTTGCAGGAAACGATACATTTTATAGGAGGCTTTATGACCTCACGCTGCGAAGATTCGGGCCCACCATACGTACTAGGTTGCTGTACATCATAACTGAACTAATTTTATCCCACTATTTTTTTTCATATCATTAATTGGTGCAACATTTTTCCTTTCATTCGAGTCTTTTCTTATACTAGCTATATCTAACAATTTTGTGTTTTTTCTTAAAAGGTGGAACTACCAATCTCAAAAATTAAAAGATGGGCTCATCAAAGATATAGAGCATGAGTTTGGTAGTAATATTTTTGATCGTAAGAAATTGTTATAAAAAGCTACCAGACATCTCAAGGTTGTGAGGGACACATATAGAAAGAGCCTCATCCACAACCCAAAGTATGAGCGTCCTCCCTTTGTTTCAGCGAGGGACTGGAATGAGTTCATTTTGGATGCAAAAGGAGAAAGGGCAACGTTCGCCAGAAGAAAGTGCACCAGAAAATCCAAAAAGGTATGCAATAGTATTAACTACTAGTACATTAATGAGAAAATTTAGGGTTCAACTTCAGTATCAACAATTTCAACTAGCTCAATTTAATCTATCTATTGATGAAAGGTATGTAAGTCATATGCTGACACAATTGCTTATAAATCTCAATCTCAATCTGGGCATAAATCCTACATAAGATATATTGACAAAATGAAGCCCTTTATTCATATTTAGCGACAAATTTTAGAGCCTATGTCTCCTATGGGTTATTTTCTCAAATTTTATCTTCGTTGAACTCAAACTCTAATTCAACTAAGAAATTCCTACTCAAAGTTGTGACAATCGAATCTTGTGATATGATGTACCATGTTAGATTTTGAGTCATAAAAATAGGCAACACCTTGACCACTATACTTGTTGACTTTCCCTTTCTTTTATAATAATTGCTCGCTATCTTGAGTTTCCTATCCCCTGTTTTCTTTTGGGTCATGTGTGCATCAAATCTACACTTAATCTGCATGTAAATCCTGATGAAATCCATCATTGAAGATATCAAATACCATATTCTATAGTATTCTGTTAACTATGATAACAGTATATAATGTTGTCATTAGTGATTGTTATTTTATACTGTCATCAATTCCATTTTGTGCTTTGTTGCATATCAAAAAAGAAGTGCATATACACTATACATCAAATTTAAGTGTGAAGCATCACAAAATCTAATCTCTATCTTCAGATAACAATGTAGTCTAAGAATCCTAAAGAATTTAAAGCTGAGCATTTCCACCACATCTAAAATCCATTCTTCTTTTTTAGTATTTTTCGTTGCTACTGAAGCTTTGATCACATGGATTATGTGTCTATACCCAACCAATAGATTATCCTTTTTAGGGAATCCCTGCTTTTTCTCTTGTGGAAACTGTAAAGATGGAAACTCATTAAGAGATTTTTCCTGATATCACCCTGCTTCCAATCTTTCTCTTCCGTTCCTTAGCTCTTTGCAAGCTCCCAAAAGGCGTATCAGCTTTGGTAACATGTTAATTATTTGTGTGTAGACTAATTCAAACACATATATCAGTGAAGTAAAGAGACAAAGTACCAAGCCTAACACATCTACCTTGGGGGAGCACTCTTAAAATACAACATAATGTACAAAAAAATTGACAGTGTGTACACATGACTTTTCATGTGATTTGAACCTTCACCTACACCTCTTGTTCCTTCACATTCTCATCCTTTTGAATTCAATATTTCTCGCTATGCTGTTTTGTCAAAATCCCTAAAATAGGAGTTATTTCTCCAACATACTACCACACATAATCCTCAATTTTGGTATTTAAATTTTGTTATTGTAAATATGAAAGGTATGTAATTCATATGCTGACACAATTGCTTATAAATCTCAATCTCAATCTGGGCATAAATCCTACATAAGATATATTGATAAATGAAGCTTCTAATATGTTCTCTCTGTGACCAAAGGCACTCACCCTTATAAAACCTTCACCTACGGGTCCAAACCCACTTCCTGGAGTTGTAACTATATGTGCTTTCTCAAGGATCTCAGTAAAAATATCCCATGAATTTTGACCAGGAAATTGAACCCATACATATGACGCATTTTTTCCTCCAAAGACATCAAACCCAAGTGAAGTAAATGTTTCCACAATGATTCTAGTATTCTCTTTATATCATCTAACATATTTCAAACTTTTCATAGGTTGTAGGACACAGCAAAGGCAATAAAGGCGAGGCTAGAAAAGGTTGGGCAACACAAACTTGGCTCTGGGGGATATTTGAAAATCAAAGCACGCGTTGTAAGTAGCAATAAATGAATTGCAAAGAAAAATTATTTATAAAATTCAAATAATTTTGTTAATTAATAAAAAAATTCAGGGCATTGATTTTAATCTGGAGGCCACAGAAGAACACAAAAAAATTGCCTTCAAGCAAGGCTATGCAGCGGTGGCTGAACGCCTACGGCAAGCTTCCATTGCCCCAACTGAACAGTCTCCTGCATCATGTGCAGAGGTAAATATGCCAAAAAAATATATTAGAAATTGAATACTTGAGCAAGAATTTATTTGATAAAAATGTGCACGACATTGCAATGCAGCCTGTTAATCCTAACACAAATCATACGCAGCATCATGAAGCCCCTGATGTGCATCGTACCGTCGATGGAGGTGCTCATTTGTTATTTAAAACTAATTATGTAATTATTAATACAATTTAACATCTTTAATTGAACTTGGTATAACCTTTTTGTGTTGAGGATATAGAATCATGTCATGTTGAACGAGTGCCAGAGGATGTTCAGACTGACCAACAAGTAGATCATGTGGCACATTCAGGTAAAGAAAATCTATGTTTTGTTCTTTTAAATTATTTTTTTGATTTATAGTTCTTTTTCTTAAATAAAAACTCGTAATTCACTAATATAAAATGGTGGGAATTTAACCTCATGAAGTACTTGTTATTGTAGTGGACCCCCCTTTGGTGCAGCGGCCTCATGGTGTTCCTGAATGGATGAGGAGGAGACATGTGTTAGAACCAGTAGAGGAGGGCGATCCTAACAAGGACATTGATATTCCTCTTAGAAATTTTATGAAAAAAAGAAATGACAAGAAAGCAAAAAAGAGATGATTATTCATGAATGACTTACTCTTGAATATTGTTAATGAATATTGTGCTAATGAATTATTAATGAATGACTTACTCTTGAATGTTGCGTGTTAATGAATTATTCGTGAATGTTGTGTGTTTATGAATTTTATGTGTTAATGAATGTTATCATGTGATTATAATGATTGAATGTTCTATTTCAAAAATGGATGAATTGAATGTTATTAAATGTTAATGGGGAATTTAGAGTGATGTTGGGGGGGGGGGGGGGGGGGGGCGAGGGGCCAAATGAGCTTCCACCTTCACGTGGTTGGCCCTGTTAAGTAGAGAATATTTAACTATTCTCGAAACCAAGTGAAGCTCAAACTTTAAAGATAAGCTTATAGTTAATAGTGACAACCAATTAGCAAGTCGAAATGAAGTTCTTTGTTACAGGTACCTTTTTAGTTTTTAAAGCACGATATCATGTTTTAATATTGTATAGTTTTTTTCTCTTAAGTTAAAGTATTCTTTTACTATAACAACATAGTTTATGACCATTTTAGTAACTATTCTAACATCGCTTTATGACAAATCCTGTTTCTCAGATGTTGAGCATGGCTGCAGTTGTGCAATTGGCGTTTCAGAGTATTGGTGTGGTTTAGGGGACATAGGAACATCACCACTTTATGTGTATGCGAGTACTTTCCCTGATGGCATCAAACATCTTGATGATGTTCTTGGGGCTTTGTCTTTTATCATATATTCTCTCACTCTTTTGCCCCTCATCAAATATGTCTTCATTGTATTGTGGGGCAATGATAATGGAGATGGTAAGATTATAACAGCTCTAGTTTCACTTTGTTTTTAGGTCAAAGTTTGACCTTTTTGATGTGAAAACATGTGTTATAAGTTTAAAGGGACGGTTTCTTTTGCAGGTGGAATGTTTTCTCTTTATTCTTTGATTTTTCGCCATGCAAATGTCAGCATGATACCCAATCACCAGGAAGAAGACAGGAAACTCTCCTCATATACACTTGAAGTTGCAAGTAGATAGCCCAATAGAGCCATTAGGATAAAGGAAGCTCTTGAACAAAGTAACTTTTCCAAGAGATGTTTGTTAATACTAGCCCTTGTGGGGACTTGTATGGTTATAGGAGATGGCATCCTCACCCCTTGCATCTCTGGTACATATTATTGTTTTTACAATATGTAATGCTTTTTGTTGTTATTTTTTAATATATTGTATGCTTGTTATATCAATGTTTCAATAGTGTGATCTATTATCATATGTTAGAAATCAAATGATCTCGAAGTCTACTTAATTCACAATAAATCCCTTAGATTGTACAAAATTTGTTAACTTTTCCCTTTCATTTGTTCAAGTAGTTTCACTAACACTTAATTTGTTGATATATTTTAGTTCTTTCAACAGTGGAGGGAATCAAAAGGGTGGACAAGTCACTCAACCAAGGTGAGTTTTCGGCATTTGCTCACATTATAATATTTGAGATGGGTAGGAAGGTTATGGTGAGTAGAAAACATGAACATGAAATTAGATTGATAAAATAATGACATTTCATTCTTTGTCTTATTCCTCAATTTCATGCTTGGGTTTTATAACCCCAATTGATCTTCCTTAAAACATTATTCCATTTCTTTTATGAATTCTGAAGTCAGGAATCTTTGAAATTGTAATGGCTTTGCAAGGTATCCCAGCAAATCTCAAATTCACATTCTTTTTTTTCTATCTTAAAGTCTTGCCTGTAGGAAATTGTGATCTTGTGTTGAATACACATGTTAACCTCCAAATTTATCTGACTTTCTCTTTGGACCTACTTTTGGTGTAATCTTAGAACCCATATTGTTGTACTCGAATTTGGAAGGCGCGCTGGAGATGGCATAGCTGTGAAATGCCTGTGTTTGGAAAGTTGTTTGGTTTTTATCTTGATTGATGAATAGTTTGCTATCATTATGTGGATAATGGCTTTGGTTACAGGCATCTTATCTTTCCAAAAGCTGTCATACCTAATGACCTGAGAACATCCTAAAATTTTGACGTGTTATATCTGATTTGGAGGAGGAAGAAGTACAAACGATTCAAAAGGTTGTCTAGAATGAGAGAGTAGTGTGCTTCCATAGTTTTCATCTATCTTATTTTTGTATATTGGAATGACTTGAATATTTTTAAATGCAAGAAGAACTGCGCCAAAAATAACGTAAAAATCGAGATGAATTTCGAAGATTGCTAGAGGATCATAAAGCAACTGGCTTGCTTACAGCAAAGACACACTTCATTTTAAGCAAGCTCTTTGCTTTATGATCCTCCAGTTCTTTGATAAAGCAAAGAACTGGAGGATCATAAAGCAAAGAGCCTGCTTCAAATACATCTAGTTCACCACCCAAGGATTTGTTTGAAGATGTTGCAGAAGGGATGAAAAAGCAAGTAAGAAAGTTGCATATATTTTAATGATTTGTTTGCAGGATTTAATTGCACTTTCACAATCAGGCTTGCAATCATTATTACTCAAGGCAATGTATGTTTGATTCCTTTGATGTACTATTTTTTGAATATGTATCTTTGGCAGTACCAGGAGGACAAATCAAACATAAAAGATGCTATGGAGTCAGGAAAGGTGTGCCTTTTGTGCTTTAAGATTTTCCATTGGATGTAAAATATATTGTAATCTTTTTGATGTAATGATTGCAGCTCGCAGTAACATCAGCATGGACTCTTGACAAGTTCAAAGCCTCCATTGGGGAACTATATGATTTGGCTGTTGCATTTGAAAAAAATCTTAAGGTTTTTTCTGGTTACATTTCTAGATTTTTTGTCTCAGCTACAGAAGACTTCACAATAATAGTATTTGGTATTTGTCTTTGAACAATGTTGTCACATATTGTTATGTTCCTAGTAACTACTATTTATACAAACAAGGATCTTATCCTTATGTTCCATATGACTCTGGTTCCTAACTGATTCGATCATTGCATCAGCTATATTATGTTTTGACTCATTTGCACTGGTAAGTAGTTGCTGGAAGTGAATCGCTATCACAAATGCATTAGTCTGTTCTCATTAGTGGATAATGGATTTTTATTAGGTTAAACTGAAACAATTGAAAATGTTGAAAGTAATGCAAGTTGTTTTGGGATATATGATTTTTTTAGGTCTTACTGACATCTTGTGTATTGCTTGCAGCTTGTGTTTGAAGAAGTGATTGAACAAGTAAAGGAAAAGGAAGAGAAAGAAGCAAAAAGGAGGGAAAGGCTGGCAGATGATTTCATGGCTTTCCTTTATTCTCTGAAGGTTCACATTATTCATTTTGGAAAAAATTCTTCTAATGCAATCTCTTTTTCCTCTACTACTTTTACACCTGGAGTAAAATTTCACAGAGTTTTGTACATTAAAAATCCTGAATATGAATGAATTTCTATTCTTATCATAAATGAATTTCTATCTATGTAATGATAAATTAGTTATATATTGTTTTTCCATTTCAAGAAATTGTTGCTTCCTCAAAATGGGAGGATCGCATACCTTTTCTCAAAGATGTGGAAGCATACAGGTAAAAGAGCCACTATCAGGAATTAATCTTATTGTGAGTAATTAAAGGTAGTTATCATGTACCTTACACTAGTAGTAGCTATAAATATGTACCTTATCTGATAAGTACATTGCAAATCTTCATGAAAAGGTTAAGGAAAACAAGCGCAAACGAGATGAAGAAGAGGTACATGACCTGATTATCATTTCCACATTCATATCTAATTTTGTCAAGATCTAATTGTTGTTTAAATACCTTTTGAAAGCATATTTGGGTGAGTGTTGTACTGAGAATGCAAATTAGACCTCCTTATGAAGATAATTGTATTACTAACAAGTTATTTTAACTACTTTTACAAACTAGCTATTAGAAGTTAAATTGTTGCAAACTAGCCTTTATCAAGATTTGATATGACCTAGATGAGATGAGTTACGGTTAGTAGACTAACCAACATGAAAAAGCCAAAAGAAATACAAAAGTTTTCAACAACACTCTTGACATTCTCTATGTATATCCTAAACAAATGTGCTATCATCAAATGCACTTAACGATGATGTCAGCCATTCCAATATGCATGCAGCTTTAATGTTAAATGAAGATAATTCTAATGTAACAATCAATCATTCTAGCGATTCTTTTGGCCACAACTTCTTCCAGGCTAAAATCTCTTCCTCTGTAATTAACTTTCAAATGCCTCCATAAAATCCTTCAACCTCACCTCCTGCTTCATGATAACGTTTCCTATTGATTGGAGCACGTCTCCATTGAGAACCAGAGGTATATTGATGAAGAGATATTGAATCTTATTAATATAACAACTAACTTGGTAGCATTAATATACATTATGGATGAAGAGATATTGAATCTTATTATGGACCTTATCCTTGGTGGCTATGAAACGACATCTAACTTGATAGCATTAATTTTGAAGTTTCTAACTGAATGCCCTAAGGCATTGGAGCATTATTAAAGAAAACATCAAGGGATAATATTTGAATTTTGGATATTTATAAATTATGTTGGTTTTAGACAGTTATAGTTATAGTTATATATGTGCTCTTATGATGATGTGATTGGGACTATAAGTTTTTTTGTCACGTTTATCTGTTTGAAAAATAGATGAAATTATTGGCTTTCATTCCTGATAAATAATTATTTCCTAATTTTATTCTTCCCTGCAGGAACCAAAATTTAGACGCGTTGTGCCAATTATTGCAAAGCCTTTTCTCTCATAGGAGCCTTGTAAACTCCACAAAATTTGAGTTGTAAAGCATAATTGTTCGGTGGAAATAGGATATCGTGCACATTTCTTCCTCCTTCCCATTGTTTTGTATAAAATAAATCATTTGACGAATGAAACAATGGTGTGGAGGAAGAAATGTGTATGATACCTTGACTCTCATGCATCAAGAAATTACGCTTTATAATCAAGTTTTGTGTAGTTTTGAACGCTCCTATGAGAGCAAAGCTTTCAAAAAAAATGGGACACCGTGTCTCAATTGCAACACATTTTGGTCTCAATTGTGACCAATATTCGTCACAATTGAGACACCAAACTGGCAACCTTTTAGGTCGTGAGTATAGCACCGACGTCGAAAGCTAAGTGTCTTTGGTCAAAATTTTGATGAAAAATTGGGCAAGTTTACGTCGAAATTGAGAAAATAACAGTTTACATTGACTAGAGTACTCGACGAAATTTGTGTCGGTAAATCCACGTTTATGTAGTCAAAATTTTGACGCGAAATGAATGTGGCAAAAAATTGACCAAATTTGTGCGACGATGACTTTGGTCACTTTAGCGACGTACTCTTGTCGAAAGTGAGACCTTTTTGCATTGTAAATTAAGCCTAAATTTACTAATGTAATAGGGTCCATCCTTTTGAGAGGATTTTATATAAGTAGTACATAATTTTGTGGGTACCATCCCCACCAGGGTTTTCCCTCTAATCAAGGGTTTCCATAGTTAACAATTCTAGTGTTATTGTGTCGAGTTATTTTCTTATGGTTATTGCACTTGCTGATTACACGTTTCATATTTAATAAGGTTAATAAGAGTTGTTTTGATTCAACACCCCCCCTCCCCCCCTCTGTTATCTTGGTGGACTTTACTTTCCAGCAGGTTCTAAATTGACTCTTTTGGCTCTTAAGGATAAAAATAAGAGTGAGACATGTATGTGAGAAATGTAGTTGCTACACTACACTTTTGTAAATCATTGCATCTAAGTTTAAACTACTTTAAGTTCCTAGAAATCCATTTACAACTTCCTATCCATAGCGTATAAGATCTATGATATATTGTTCTCTAAGACTTCAACAATGAGACCTTACAAGGTGCACTACAAAACAAAAGGTTCAAAGAGGAATAATGCAATAGGCATGCAAAACCCTCAAGAACTTCAACATGTAAAATACAAGTTATGCTAAATGAAGATTAAGATAACATCCTAAAATAATCTAGATTAATTAAGAAAAAAAAATATGCTAAATGCTAGAATTTAAGAATTAAAATGACAACATAACAATATAATGAAACAATGAGATCCTTTTAATTAAGAAAGAGGCCTTATTTTATAGATTTGAGAAAATTGCATAAATGGTCAAGATGCAAACCTAAGCAATAGTGAAGATGCTTCCATTCTTGATTTATGTACTCTTGATTTTAGAAACGTCTAAAAGGTATGTGCACTTTTCTTTCAGTTTATTTATTTTAATTTTGATTTTACAAATTATTTAGAAAATTCCAAATGATGTGCACATTCACTTTAGTTATTTAATTTAATATAATTTTAGAAAATTATCTTATGTGTACACATAAGTGGGGTCTTTTATTTAATTAAAAGGTGTTTTTTATTTTAATTAAATTAATTTATAGACTTAGGTGGTCAAACTTTAGGATAGACTTGGATTTTTAGATTAAATAATTATTTGTCCCAAATTGGTATTGAGAGGGGGGGCGGGGCGGGGCGTGGGATTTTGAATCGATATAAACTTTCAAATCAATGTGCTAAGCTATTGGACCAAATACTTTAACTACTAGTAGAGCTTAAGCAACAAAAAATAAAAAAGCAACCAAATAAAAACATACAAGCTCACACATAAATGCATACATAACTAATAATTTATTTTTATAAGTGGAAATCCTCAATGAGAACATGAAAACTATGGTGGGATTAATATACCCATTTGCCTTAAACTGCAGATAAAAGGTTGTCAGGTTAGAGACTATAATTATTCTTTTAGAGGATGTATCTAATTATGAGTTGTGGTAATATGTGAGGATAAAAATATCTTTTCAAAGCTACCTTATTAAATAATTTACAAATTCTTCTAGGATGTATCGTATTAGATGATTTACAAAATGCTTTCTAATAAGCATACTTGATTAAGAGCTTACAAGATGGTTGCAACGGTAAGAAATCAATCAAAATGGTTGATCTAAATGAGTGGCATGCCTTGCATCATAGATCTATTGTGTATATCTTGGAGATACCTTGATCTCTCTATGTTTCTCTAGCTAGCCTTGTGACCATGGTTGTGTCACATTCCTCACATGCTTGCCCTACACTTTCCCCAATCACTCATTTTCTATTCCTTGACTCTCTACCGAACAACCATGTTCTCCTTCACTCTCTAGTTTGACGTTGAACAAAAAATTCCAAAAATAATTTTTTTAAGTCACATAAGTTTCCAACATATGGGCACCAAAACCCTAAAACATCCTTCTCAAAGTCAACAAATTTAAATTTTGAATTGCATACATGAGCTAGTCATAGAATACCCGTGACACCTATGAGTAGGACTCTATATTGGTAGGCTTTTCAGTATCTTTGTAAACCTATATGTAGCCTATTTCCTTCACATCTACAAATTCATATCACATAAAGATGCAATATACACATCCCTCTTATGTAACATCAATGGTGACTCACCATGCTAGGGCATGCCTACAATAATTCACTTTGCTTGTTTGCATGACATGCCCTATCCTTGACACTTTCTTGGTTTGACCAATGTTGAAGTCTACCAATGGTTGTTTGAGATTTATATCCTAATCTTCCTCTTTTCACTCATTCTCAATCAATGATAACACAATGGTGTACTAAGAGTTAGAATCACCAACCTCTAGTCCAAAAATCTCCCCCTTTGGCATTGATGATAAAACCTTGAACCATCCTTGACCTTTTTGTCATAACCTTTGGCCTTCAACCTTTCCTTCTTCATTTCATCAAATATACTAGTAGAGAATGCTACATTCATATGGACCTAGTCAAAAATATGATGAGACTCCCCCTCGATATAGTTTCTAATGTATTATCTATCTTCTTCTCCCATGTAAATTGGGTTCTTTCTTTATTCATTCCCCCCATATCTTCTATATGCTATCCTTTGCATTCCTTTCCTTGTTCTTGTAGTATCTTTCATTCTTCCCATATGTTTATGCTTCTTCTCTTAGTCTCATCTATGTTATTGCTTCATTTTCTTCATTTTCTTCCCCTTTTTGTCATCAATGACAAAGGGTGTAGTCACAACTCATCGAGTATTCCTTTATCTCAGAATCAAGCATTATTTAGTAGTTCCTTCCATGAGTCTTTAAGAAATTTGAGAAAAAAATTATTTCTTGAGATGTCTACCATGTGTTCTTGGTGAGTTCTATCTCAACATCTTGAATGTGTTATCGAATAATTCCTACCAAGGGTGATAGGAAAAATTGTACCTATAAAATTTGAGTTTTCTTTTCTCTCATTCAATTAATCTTGTTAATAAGATGAATGTTCTCTTAAAATTTTGTTGTGTAATCTATTGATAATCTAGTCACAACATCAAATGTGCTCTACATTAGCTTAAGCTACTATTGATATTTCTTCATGGTGGTATCCAATCCAGGCATGAAGGTAGATGGGTCAAACACTTTCTATAGTCCTAGTGTGATTTATTCCAATTCTTCCACGATCATATATTTGGCTTCTTGCAGTGAGACTTTTCTTATTTTAAGAAGGTTCATGAGCTTCTCCATTGATTTTCTTTCCACTGTCTTCACTGTTACTTTCTCAATGTCTTTGACATGACCTTCTATGTTCTTAACTAATTCAATGAGTTGAATCATCAATCAATATTAGGGTCATATGTTACCTTTGTAGCTAAATCCACAATTAAGTTTATGTCTTTAACTAGTGTTCATGCTCATTTTTGTCTCTTTCATTCTTGCACATGGATTTCATTGTGTTTAACTAGTTTATATTTTTTTCTTTAACTCATTTTCATTCACCTCACCAACTTTCCCTTTCATTGTTTTGAGCTCCACTTTGATTGAGCTATTTTCAACCTCTTCTTTAACATCATGTTCATACAATTCTCCTTCATCTTCCAAGCTAGAGGATGATGAGGTGATGAGGGTGACTCATGTTGACCATTATGCTTCTTCTTTCCATGACATTGTTCTTCTAGGATTTACTTTCCCTTTGAGAAATCATGTTTCTTGATTCTTCGTTGTCCTAATGATTTACTATTAGAAACTTTGGACTTTAATGGTGTGGTTTCTCTTTCGAGTGATTGACCCTTTTCTCTCTTTTACTTCCTCCCTTTTTGGTTCCTTTTCATTTGCATGAGTTTTCTCTTTATCTAGGCTTTTCCTTTTTTCAAATAAACTATCTCCTTTTGGTGTTTCCTTTTTCTAAGGGATCCTCTCCCTTTTTAGTGACTTTTTTTTCTAAACTAGTACTTATCTTTTAAGAATATTTTCTTTCTCCTATTTTTTTCCCTTTTAGGAATTTTCTCTTTTGTTGACACTTTGAGATCTTCACCTTGAGTACCTTCTATTACTAGTATGGTGCCATTAACTGGTATATCTTTCTCTTGAAGTCACTAGTGCATTTGGGGGTCATTTTTGACCTCATTTTTTGAGGGCAAGCCAATTTTCCTTGTCAAATTTATTTATCTTTTAAAAATGATCTCGATAATGTCAAAATTTCAATGAAAGTTAAGTTTAGCGTAAAACTTTCAATGTTGTTGGGGATATAAACAAAAAAAGAATAGTGAAACTTCATTTGTTCATGTGAGAAAGTGTGGGCAAATGGGAGAAAGGCTTGAGGAAGAGTTTTACAGCATCGTTGAAGGTAAGTCTTTTTTGAACAAACTAAGATAACCAATTTGTTGTGCATTCTTCTTAATCAGGCTCTACATTTATCATACATCTACAAGTTTTGTGTTATGAGTTGTTTGTTGGAGGGAAATAATTAGAAAATATCCTAATGCAAAATGGTCTACAAATATCCACTAACATATTTGAGTGAATGAACTAAGGAACCGTAAGTATGAAGAAGCTTATAAAGTAATCAAACAATATGACAAAGACACATATTTTAAATGTTTACTGAGGGGTTTCAATGTGAATATTACCCAAGGGATTTTGATGTACTATCATTTGTCCCAAGATGAGTGAAGGATGCCTCAATTATAGATAGCACCACATTCCAATTGGGTTGGCTAGTTCATTCTTCTTGATGATAATTTATTTTGAAACCAAGGTCTTTGATTTTTCTTTCTCTAAGGTAGCAATTGTAAATATTGGCAATGTCGCTAGGATGTTGCATGGCATGTTGGGATATGTTAATCTAGAATACTGCTAGTCCTAAGCTGGACAAGAGTAGATTCCTACACTCAATTTAGCCATCTAGATCAACAATGTCATCAAGAGGGATATAATTGCTAATTTGATTGCAACTATCCTTTGAAACCTATTTGTATTAGGATGCATTATTTTCTACACTAAGTAGACTAAAATAGTGAATCTAAATTACAATATATTTACTTCTCTTTAATTCAACATTCAAAGTGGCATGGAAACTCTATACTCTGAAAATGGAAACTTTGTGTTGATAAAGATTTTTTTTCAATGTGTGTATCAACTATTCAAAGGCTCTTTGAATTAGAATTCATAGTGAGATAAATAGTATTCACCATATTTAATTATAACCTAATCTAAAAGAACCTTTATATTAGCATCATATGCATAATGTACATTTAGAATGACTAAGACATCAAGGAGGAAACATAGTGATTGCTAAGAAAAGTGTACAAAATGATGATCCCTCCTCATTTTGCAAACAATTCCATTCTATCTTTACCCATCCTAATCCTCAAGTTTGAAGTGTTCTCTTCACTTGTGGCATGTTTCAATCTTTTTTTGATTTCAATAAAAACTCACAATATCCATTTGCATGGCATAGTTTTTGATTGATTAGTCATATGAACACTATATTCTCTTCAACATACAATATCCTTTTAGTTCCTATTAGGGATATTTAATATTTATGTAACATATGATCCCTACAAGAGTTCCATTGCCATACCTTATCATCTTGACTTAGTTTCTTTTCTCTTCTGATAATAGCGTAACTATAGTATACATCTTTTATTTTTCATTAAGATTATACTGCTTACTTGTCTTTATTGCTTTGTTTTTGTACCATATCTTTGCCTCTAAAATACTAAACTAAAAGTTTTCAAATATTTCACTATATGTCACTTTAATAATTTATTTTGAATACTAAATTTGCACCTAGATTAGATGTTAATTTAGAAGCTTTCATGTCTCTAATAATTTATGTCTTCATATGATTTGCAATTACTAGTAAATGATGAATCAAAATGTTTCACATGTTAAAGATACATTCCTTTAATGATCCATGTTTTCTTTCCTATAGCTACACATGATAAAAATACATTAGATTAAAAAAAATGGACTTCTTTCCAAAAAAAAAGGTCATGCTCTTCTTTTAACCACTTCATGCTTTTTGATATATTTTATGTGGCTAGAAATACATATGAAGAACAAATTAGTTCTGAAGATTGGTGCTTGTTTTTTCCATTTCTTACCCTTTTTTCATACAAGACAAACAATAGGAAATTATGAGCTTATAAGAAGGTAAAGTAACCAATAAAAGGGTATGGATAAAAAAATGCATGAAACCCATAATTAAACCAATGCTATTGTGGACAATAACTAAACCAACACATGTGTTAAATGGAAGAATAGGGGAAACAAAATCACATGGGATTATAGTTAATGTAGTAACTCAAAGTGATAATACATAAAAATGAAGATTAGATTGGGTGATGAAAATAGCTAACTAAAAATTATCTTCCAATAACATGAATACATTGATAGAAGTGTTATCATTTAAAGATTGTGTATAAATCTGCAACATTAGGCCTGTAATTGTAAGGGTACAAAAATATGTTTGTGTGTGTGTGTGTGTGTATTGGTATAAAACATACTGGCATCATACACTTCTTACTAATTATCCTTGATATCCTTGGTGGAGCACTTTTAAATATATCAAGTATTATATCTACCTTCACATCCAAATAATCACCCAAACTAACATCATTAGATACACCAAGAATTCTACTTAATTTTTTATTTAGATTTTCATAAATTTCAACTTCATTTTCAGCAATAATAAATTTAAAGGCTTTAAATAGAGAACATCCAACTAGAACACCATTTTTAGCTTGGATTAAATTAGTAGCTGGGTTATACATAGAGGGTTTCTCTTGCTTGATAGGAGATAAAAACTAGTGTATAATTTTATCTTGGCAGGGAAGAGCGTTGTCCAGATTAATGATGATTTGTATAAATGTGGTACTTTAGTCATGTGATCATCTTGGTGCAAGATTTCTTTAGATTTTATTTCTTTAATTAGAGTTTCAGAAAGAGCACAATCTGTACCATTTTTTAGCTTCACTTTCTCATCACTATTAGTTTTAATTATTAAAAAAAAAATCTTTGATCGACATGTTGTAGATTATTATGTGTGAAGATGATTTATTCACCTCTTTAAAATTGAAAACTTTTATATTAGGTGAATACAAATATTCTTTCAAGATTTTCTATCTCTATTTGTGAGTTCTTGAGTGTTGCTTTGATCATCAAGGATTCCGAAGTTCAAAATTTTTACCTTAGGAATAGAGAGAGGTGTTAGAATATATAGTCCACTAGTATAACTAAGAGGGAGGGAGGGGTTGAATTAGTTATACAAATAATATCACCAATAAAAACTTTAATCAATCTTAACCATATGAGTAATATAAAATAAAACCACAACAAGATACTCATACACAATAACACCAAATATATTAACTAGGGAAACCCTTTAATCAAAGAAAAACCTTGGTGGGGATGGTACCCACAAGATGATGTACTAATATAAATATTTCTTGTTAGAGGATAGACCCTGTTAGGAGTCTGTTACAACATTTAGTACATATGAGTCCCTTTTAGGAGATTCCAACCCTGTTAGAAGTTGTGCCAACCCTGTTAAGAGTTGTGGAAGACAATTGGACCCATTGTTGAGCAGCTTTGAGGGAAAGACCAATGAACTTACTATCCAAATGATCTCTACATTATTCCTCACAAAATAATAGAATTGTATTTTACTTCCTTCCTCTATCTCTATCTTGTCAACTGGGCTTCTGCTCCTTTTGATCTTATAAGTAGATCATGAACTACGCATCCAATAATCGCTTAGATTTTTTACATGCATTCAATCAATACTCTACTTCTTTTCACAATTTTCACTTAAAAAATGATCTCAATACTTGAACACATATTAAATTTAAGGAAAACATCTTTCCTTTATACCATATCTTCATAATAATTACTTAAGTCAGCCTTAAGGCTTTCCCGATTAATTAAAATAAGATATTTAATTAATTACAATTACAATAGCACTGTGAGCTCACAATCTATACAAAAATTTACACATGAAACTCTAGGTCTTGTGCACTTGTTGATGTCATCACCTAACTATCCTCTATAACTGGTTGATTGTGCATCACCTCATTATATGTTGGCAGCTAAAAAATACAATGAGAACATTAGAAACTACCAAATAGACGCATTATTTCTGCGTTGCTCGCAGTAAATCAGACATAATTGGCACACATCTTTGATTCAAACTTTGTCCTGTTAACCACATCATCAGGATACTCTTAGAAACATGTCCATAATAGCACATCACCTAACCCTTACTTAGTTACTGCACAACATAAGGTCTCTGACTACTATTCTTCTAGTCTCTATAGAAACACTAATATGTTGACATCAATGACAAACACGATCATGAATGCAACATATCAATACTCTCTAATGATTAGGATACTCCCCTAATATAGTATCATTAGAATTCATGCTAACAATCTCTCCCTTTGGCATTGTTGGCAACATAGATGAAAAACTATCTATGTTCCAAGAATACCAAGTAGACTTCTGCTCCTGCATCTTACATGAATCTTTCTAAATCTCTCTAAAAGATATCTCTCCCCCATTGCTTAGGAGTACTTCTTATGCACACACTTCTCTATGAGTTAGGAAATGTTTTTCATGCCTATCTCTCATCCATTGACATCAATGTGAAAGGTTTCAATCACAATCCCAATTGATGAATACCAATTGTTAATCAACTGCCCAAATCATAAACTAGCTTGAGTGTCCAAAGGAACTACTCAATACTATATACTAAGAGTCCTAATTGATTTAGTACATACCACATAATCCCTCATTTAGGAAGCATCAAAATTTAGTCTAGTCAAATAATAGTGCTTTGCTCCACTGGACTGATGCATTCTCTGCATCTCCTACTCAAAAATAAGAAGGGGCATCACCCCAAGCATACCTCTTAGGTACTCAAATGTATCTTTAGTAAAAGGCTTCGTAAAGATATCTGCAACCTAATCTTTGGTACTTACATACTCTAATCTAATCTCTTTTTCTACTTCTTTCTCTCTTAGCACATGATACTTAATTGATATATGTTTAATCTTAGAATGCAATACATGATTCTTAGACATACTCACTGTACTTGTGTTATCACAGTAAATGATAATAGGCTCTTTAATCTCAATTCTAATATCCTTCAACATTTCCTTCATCCACATAACTTAATTACAATTATTTACTACTACAACATACTCTGCCTCAGCTGTACTTTGTGAATACAATCTTGCTTCTTTCTTAACCAAGAAACCAATCTTCCTCCAAGAAAGAATGCTCCACCACTAGTGCTCTTTCTACCATCCATATTGTCTACCCATTCAACATCAATATATGTAGTAACTGTGAAATCATTTGATTTGTCATACAAAATTCCATAGTCAGATGTCCTTTTTAGATATTTGAATACTCTCTTTAATACTACAAAATGATATTATTTAGTATTAGCTTGAAATCTAGCTACTATCCCAACTACATTTTCTATCTGGTCTTTTATGAGTCAGATACTGCAGACCTCCAATCATTGATCTATACTTCTTCTATTCTACTGTAGGTGTCTCATCTTTGGTAGATAACTTATGACCAATTATCATGGGTGTACCAACATGTTTACAATTTTCCAAACCAAATCTTTTGAACAACTCTTTCAGGAATTTAGTTTGTGAGATGAATATTGTAATGCCCCACCCGGAGATCCTTGGAAACAAGGATGAAAATGAGCCAGAACAATTTTTTTTTTTTACAAGTGTAAGTGCACATGATACAACCTACACAAACCAAAAGATCGCAACAGAAGACTGAAAAACAACCAAGCACCAACGGATCTCCAAACGCCACTACCAACCAGAACACAACCACGAAAATCAAAAAGACCTACCAAGTTGAAAGACATAAGCTGACACTTGGAAACTGGCTAAGTCTGAAATCCTGAAGCCCTGAAATTAGGCTAAGTCTGAATTTCTGAAGGCCTAATTTTTCCTAGAATCTACACCTTAGCTCGTAGAGGTTTGAAACCCATCTCAAAGGTGTTGCTTCATTTGTTAGAGAAGCTCATCGTAATGGAGATCCTAATGTTAGGCCAATGGTAATTGATCTAGAAAATGGTCTAAGAGGTGGAAAGGTACATATAAGTTAATCTATAATGACTCATTTTTTTAATATCAAATAAAGGATGGATGCATAATTTTGACATGTTTAATAAATAACAAGTCAAGCACCAAATATCTATGTACTACAATGGCCATAAATTTTGTATAAGAAAGGTGGATGAAACTAAGAGAACTTGTGATTCTTGGATAACTGTAGTGTTTGAGGTCACCAATATTTCATCTACAAATGGCATGCATCCTCAACAATCTGAAAATAAATACTATGGCATTTTGGATGATATAATTGAGTGTGACTTTAATTCCTTCAAACAAGTTCTATTTGGTGTCAAATGGTACAAGCTATGACTAAATAAAAATGATCTTGATAGAACTATTATTGAACATGATAATGGATTTACAATGATTAATACAAGGTCATTTGAGCCAATTGGAAATGAGACCTATGTTCTTCCACGCTAATGTGAGAAAGTGTCTTACATTGGCATTCCACACAAATCGGGTTCGTAATTTTTTGTTTGGCATGATCCAAGAGGAAGATTAGTAGAGTATAATATGATTGAAGAAGAAGATACCAAAGAAGTGGAAGATGAAGTAGATGATGATCATGATGAAGATGAAGGAGGAGATGATTATGTTGATGATGGTGAAGATGAAGAAGGAGATGAAGGTGTTGGTGGTGGTGGTGGTGGTGTTGGTGATGGAAAAGATGATGATGGTGGTGATGGTGATGGTGATGGTGATGGTGATGGTGATGGTGATGGTGATGGTGATGGTGATGGTGATGATGATGACAATGACTATGACAATTATGATGGTCATAGTGATGATCATGATATTGATGATGGTTATTCTGACGATTTGGATGATGATGGTGATAGTGATTATGTTCATGATGATGAAATGGAATAAGAAGATGATCAATGCCATAATTAATAGAAATGTATTAGGTTTTAAGTACTTTTAATATGTTTTTTGCAAAGATGACCAATTTATATATATATATGTATGTATATATATGTATATATGTGTATATATATATATGTGTATATATATATGTATATGTATATATGTATATACATATATCTATACATATATATATATATATATGTATAGATATATGTATATACATATATACATATATACATATACATATACATACATATATAAATATATATACATATACATATACATATATATATATACATATATATATATATATACATACATATATATATATACATATACATATATATATATACATATATATATATACATATATATATATATGTATGTATATATATATATATATGTATATATATATATATATATATATATATATATATATATATATATATATATATATATATATATATATATATAATTTTATGTTTTTTGTGATGTATGCATATTTTTCATGTTATGTTCTATGCATAATTTGTAGCATAAGTATCATGTAATTTGTAACTAACATAAGACAAATAATTTACATATGCAGGAAACTATACCCCTTTAATAAGGATCATACAAATTGGATCGGGAGGTATAAGTTTATTACATGCTTGCTTTCTCTTTTCCTTTGACATTAACACTATGAAAACCTCATCAATATTAGCCTAATTTTATAGAAAAATATTTTTCTCTTTCAATGATATCTCTCATTTGATGGGATCCAAGTACCACCAAATAGGTATCTGCCAGATTTGTCTTCCTCAAGTGAGGGAAATGCAGGAATAGAAGAGGAAAGTGAGACATGTAGTAGGTCTATGAAAGAGATACAAACTAGAGGGAAAAAAATTAGAAGAAAATTTAATAAACGTATGCTATTTTTCCTTACTCAAGGGAGGTCATGTTCTTATGATGATGAGACAAAGGGTGACATTAAGCTTCCCTTGAGGTACACACATCTTGAGAAAGAATCGGTAACCAAGGAATTACCTCCAATTAACACTTATTTTTGTGTTAACAAGAGGATATATCGCATAGCTCCATCATTATTACATGGTTTGGGACTATTTTCCATGGATAGAATAAAGGTTAGTTATAAAAAAGTTTTTGAATTGATGGAGCATGTAGAACCTTGTTATAATTACAAAAACTAGATTTGAGTAGTACAATATAAAAAAAGTATGCGTAGTTATGCATTGTCAACAAATTATCTACAATGGAAAGAAAATGATTAAAGTAAAAGACTTGTTGTATACATTGATGGAAGACCAAAAGAAACAAGGAATATTGTAGGTTTTATAACTAGTACACATCATGGGTCAAGTAATAAGCAACCCAATTGCATTTTTGAGGCATGTGAGGGAAATCATATTTTTGTATGTGCGATAAAATTAATAAGTTTAGCGAAAGATTTGCTAATAGATTACAATTTGAATCGCATAGATACAAAGACATGGCCAATCCATCAAATGACAAAGGCAAGGATGTTGCTCCCACCCCTTCTCCAATGTAGGTAAACCTTATGTATAAAAATTAATGCAATTGTAATTTTACAAAATTTTAGATTATTATATTACTTTTGTGAAGGTTTTGGACTTGTTTTGATTGTTTTATTGGTTTTTTTTTTCACATTTGATTCATAGGGAAAGGGAAAGGAACATGTTGCACAACAAAAATTACTTTATGATATGGTGGCCATAGTATTATGTGATGATGAAATTTCATATAGCAATGACCATGTTAGCCTATGTAAAATGACCCTCAAGATCATCAATCTACAAATTCTTGGGCTTGTGATGGAGCCACATCCAAAGACCATAAGAAATGAATTGTGTCATAGAGAACGATGTCTGGAAGTAAGCCACAATGAGTCTTTTTCTATGAAAATAGTTCAATAAAATTTTATTTTTTATACTAATTTATGGATCATGAATCACAATATGTATGTTTTGTTATAGGATTTTTTGAGACCACACTGAATTCTTACACTTGATAATGGCACCAGTGTATGTCCTACAATTATGTGATTTCAATTCTTAATCATAAGAAGGGACATTATTTTCTTCATGATTATTATTGACTATTTTATATTACTATTGTCATGTTCACTCTTCTCCTTTACTTAACCACTTGTATTCATTCTTCGATACTTAATATTGATAAAATCCATTATCCATACTCTATAATTGATACTCATCCCAAATATGTTATCTTAGTTGTATGTGGAAAATTCATATATCTTTTCTAATTATAATTGTTAAACCTTTATGATGATATAGTCTTAAAAATGCATATCCTCTTGACAAATTTGATGTACATGAGCTTGTGATGATATGGTTCTGATATATGTGTTGTTCATAATAGTTGGTCTGAAACTTTCTATCATTGCCTCTAATATGATTCCATTGTCATTGTCATAAAAACTTAAAAATCCATATAAATTTATTTACAAATGTATTTTTCATTAAAAGCTCCTCATTGATAATTCCCTTGATATAATGTCTCCTTTTATTAACATGTGGGAAATAGGTAAAAATAACTTACAAAACTCAATTCCTAGAGACTTCTTTCCTTTACATCTCAAATAACACTTTAAACTGATAATGATTGATGTAAGAAAAAATAGTCTATGGTACCACTTTTAAATGATTGTTCTTATGTTAAATACAATTGATATGATATATGAGAACAATTCCATTACTATCTCTGATACAATAATCAGGTATATGCAAGATTGGTCTATATATCTGCACTTAGTGCAATGCAACAATATTAAGATTATCTCTATCATTTCTAATATGACTGACAACAATTATGCAAGGATGATCTTTAATTTGAACTATACAACTAATGAGATTGGTAGCTATCTTTGATATGATAGTGTAAGTAAGCTACAATCTATTCCTACTCTCACTATAATTACTATCGCTCATAGTGATGCATTTTTTATTCTTCATCTGTTGATGAAAACTTGCAAGTATTCTCAATGATGCTATCGTTGTGTCTGATTTTGATCCTTAAACATATGCAATTATCTTTCAAATATTTCTTATTGTGATATGATGATCTATTTCTCCTAATTTATTTCTATAGGACTTGTTCTGATAATAGTGGTATAATTATTATCATCTACTTGATAACATTTATTCGAAACGACTTATGGGTGGAGAGTTTCTCCCGATAGTGATGCCATTATTATTAATTATTAATTATTAAATTCTATTAGAGGAAAATAGGGGATGTGAAAAATACATTGTATACATACATATACATATGTGTGTGTGTGTGTGTGTGTGTGTGTGTGTGTGTGTGTGTGTGTGTGTGTGTGTGTGTGTGTGTGGTTATTTTTTAGGTGCTGATGATTTCCATATGCCTACTTCCACGAGGCTGACTAGCACTCTAAGATTGCCAACTGCAGGATCAACAATAAGGAGCATGCAAACATCCACACCTATTGCAACTAGAGCTGGTAAATCCTTGTTTTGTTACATTTTTTTAGGTGGTAAATATGATAATGTTTGTATTTTCTTGTTCATTTGATAATATTATGACATTTATTAACTTTTTGTAGGGATAGGACCACCTTCTCACTGTGATAGAACTAATACCAATATTGTTGATAATTTACTAGCCTTTCTTGGAGAAGCCCATGTTACTTCTATTGGATCATTGGAGGCATAATTTTTTATGGCCAAAAAAGATATGATTCCATTAAAATTTCCTAAGCTTCCAGGTATTTTAAAATTATAATTATTTAGAGTGTAATTGTAGTTTACTTATTCATAACTCATTTTTTACTAATGATGTTGTGATGATTTTGTAGGAAACAGTCTTTTTTATGAAACTCTTTATGATTTGGCATTGAAGATATTTGGTCCCACATTATGTATAAGGTACATATCTTTATATAATTAGTTGCTACATTTTTTCATTCATCCATTTATTGTAATATATATAACATACATAGCTTGAATTTTTTTTATCTAACAATTTTGGTTTTTGTTAAAAGTTGGACTAAGAAAGCCCGTAAATTAAAAGATCATCTCATAAAAAATATGGAGGATTTACTTGGTCAAAATATTTTGAACAAGTCCCAACTTCTAAAAAAATCTTGCAAACATCTAAAGACTATGAGAGACCAATGCAGAAGGGCTCTGAAGCTCAACCCAAAGTATGAACGTCCTCCTATGGTGCCACAGCTAGAGTGGAATGAAATCATTGAAGATTCAAAAGAGAAGAGACTAAGGGATAAATGAATTAACCCACCACCTATAAAAAAATAGGTATGTGGTAGTATTAATATAATTATGCACAAATTAGTGATCTCTAGTGATCTTAGGTTCTAACTTGTTCATTAAGATGCATAACTCATAGACCCTAATCTAGGTTAATAGGCCTAAAGAACACACTCAACCTATAACCTCTCAAAACCTTGAAGAAATAGAACAAAAAACCTTCAATACACCATTACCATATCATAACCTTCCAAACTATTGACTTTTGGGCTCCTAGTCATTGAGGAGATACTCAAACCTTGAAACCCTTTTTATAATGAGGGTTTCATTGCTGAATATTATACTTGTCTCATAAGCTTCAATCTCTCATCGATTCCATCCTTCCAATAGAATACTCAACATCTCATGAATGATACCATCCTTCAAACACACATACACACCATAACCAAGCCTCTATCATATTTTTTTTTCAAGAATGCCAATTCACTATTTTTGCATTCAACAATAGTTAATATGTTGATTCATGGTCAACTCTTCACAAGGAGAAATGGTTATGGTCCAAACCCATAAGATAACTATCAAGAAAACCAAGAAACAATTAAGATCTTCCCTAATCCCCATACAGCTAGAATCATACAATCAATGTATTCTTCATTCTGAATTTGCATAGTATTTATTGTCTAACAATGAGTAGTGAGGCCTTTTGCCATAACCCAAAGATGCTATGCACAGTTATAATATCAATAGTAGCTGTCGATATTCATTGCCACATATAAGAAAATTAATAATCACCATAACCTTGAGGCAAAGGAGGAGATAATAAGACTGCAATCAAAATACTAGTATATCAACAATACTTCAAAAAAATGACTAATTTATTATACAAACTCTTATACCCTTCTCTTCATCTTTCTAACTCCACACATCCTCTCCTATCTTCTATATGAGATTAAATTTTTTTATAGAAAAAAAATTACCTTTCACCTCCTCTAATAGGGTGTCTAAGACGGATGACTTTCCATCTTCCAAAGGGGTATTTCCCCCTCTTGAGCTTTAGCAGTGAGACCGTCTCCTTTGAAACCAAGTTGTTAGTGCTTCCACCATCAACAATCACATCACAATATTTACCCTCATACTTGAACTTGGTATGAAACAAACTCCTCCTTTTCTAGGTTTAATCTCACTACTCAATAAGACCCTTTCATTAACTAGAACTTCTCATCCATCTGCATCCTCTGAATGTGATGATTATGCATCATCATCCACATGAGAAACCCTTGCTTGACCATTAGCTCTCCTATCTATCCTTCCTTGGTATTGAGGGCATTCAAAAGCATGATGACCTTCTTCATTAAAATAAAAATAGGTACAATGGGAGCCTCCTCTTCCTGAGCCTTTTCCATGTCCTCTACCTCTTCCTCTCTGATCTCCAAAGTGTTGTTCATAGGAATGATTGAAACCCTTGTTCCTCTAATTTCAGCTAGTATCCACATCTTCATTTTTCTTCTGGTTCTAATTTATGCCTCCAAATGACCTATCACTACCCCTTCTCCCTTGAATACACCCTCTTTTCCTTCCATCAAACTTTTTGTTTAGCTTCTCCTCAACTCACAAGGTAAATTAGTATGCCTCTTCAAATCTAGTCATTTTAACTAGATTTAACTCCTCCTAAATGCTAGGTCGTAACCCACTAAGGTAATGGGCAACCTTCTCCTTGTTTACTTCTGCATGCTCCACCCTAATAAGGACTTGGTAAAATTCATCTGTGTATTCCTGGATAGATTTTCCCACTTGTGTTAACCCTTGCATCTTTTTCAACAAATCAAGCTCCTAATCAACAAGAATGAACTGCTTCTTTAGTTTGTCCACCATGAGATCCCATCTTGTGATTTTCTCCTTTCCTCTTTTATTTCTTTCCAAATGAATTGCTTGCTACCAGATTTTGGCTTGGCCTTTCATTTTTGCCTTTGAAAACTTAACCCTATCAGGGTCCCTAATATCCTCATACTCAAAATATTCCTCTAGCTCATTGATCCAGTCGATCAACTCATCTAGGTTTAGATTTCAAGAAAACATGTCGATGTCAATTTTAGGTATTTTTCCAAGCTTAGAAATGGCCCTAAAAAGCTTCTCATCTACTTGGTTTAGGCCTTCTTGATCTCCTTCCCCTTCGTGCCCAATATTTCCTTCTTCATTTTCTTCCTCACTTTCATTGCCTATGACAACATTCATCCCTCTATGGATCTCCTCCTACCTAACTTGAGGAGTAACAACTCTAACCCTTCCACCACACTCCCTTCTTGGAGGCATCTTCTTGTATCAAAACCCACAACCACACAATCCTAGTGCAAACTACCTCATAGTTGATGCTCTGTCTACACACTCGGGAAAACTCACTTTGATACCACTTGATGAAGACACAACCTAAGACAAAAAATGAATGAAAAAGGAAAAGAAGAATAGTATTATCCAAAGTGATCTGATACTACATTTAGTATAATGAAAATAGACCCAAAGACATGCCCTATTGGTTTACAATGTTGTATGATCCTAGAGAAAAACCCTCCTCCAATACCTTCTCCCAAACTCCACCAAAAATTTCCTTTACAATGCTAGAAATGTCCTAAGTAAACCAAATTAGGTTTAGGATTAGGAATAAATTTTAGAATATTCCATTTGGCATCCACCTCCAAAATATAAGGTTCTAGGAAACACATTAGAAGTCAGTGTAAAACTAGAAGAATCCAAAAATGGTAGTCCAACTTTCAGGATGCATAACTTTTGATCCAGGACTCTGATTGATGAATCATTTACATTTCTAGAAATCTCTCCAAGTTCTCTATAGCTTTATGGAAAATATTTTCTCCTCCCCCATGTTTTGGGCCTGTATAAGGCTGTTTAGTGCCTCAAATCTGACTTTGAAGTGCTCTTAGGAGGTCTCCAAGCAACTTAAAACTATAATAACATTCAAGTCATAAAGCTTTTTGACCTCATTCTTTTTTTGGAATGCTTTAAATTAAAAGTATAATAATTCCTTCAATTTACACCCTCTAACTCATTATATTTATGGCTCCATTATAAAATAAGCTATTTTTTACATTGGCACATATCCTAAGGTACTCAAAAACTCTAACCTAGAAAACCAATAGTGGATCTATGAGAGTTGGAATCTTTATTTGACCCAAACGGGTATCTATAAATGAAAACAATTTAAACAAAAACTAACACTAAGCATGTTTTTGGGTGATACAAGATATCCCTTACACCATTGGATGCTCCTGCATTAGACACACAAGGTAGATTGAAAAGTGACCTTGTCACTTTATAGCTGGTAGAGTAAAACCCAAATGGGCAACCTCCATTACAGATATCCAAGTTGAGTCTTCTATTGGTCATTCCTTCCACTTCACTAGGTATTCTTCATACTCTATGTTTTTGGTACTCTGACCCACATGACTATCTAAAATTTCTTCAATCTCTTCCTTCACAGAAGTAGGAATTGGGCATGGCTCTAGCATCAACTCCTCATCTGCACCATCATCATGATATTCTATTAAATTTTCAATATTGAAAATAGGAGAAATGTGAATCCCATCTGATAACTCCACCTCATATGCATTCCCTGAATCATGTTTCTTCAAAATTTTGCATGGGCCAAATTTCATCAACTTTAGCTTATTGTAGGTACCCACTTGAAATCATTCCTTCCTCAAATATACCATAACTTGATCTCCAACTTGGAACTCCTTACGTCTCCTCTTTTGATCTTCCCTAGCCTTATACTATAATTTCATCTTGGTAACATGTGCTCACACCTCCTCATGTAAGTTCTTGACATGTTCAACAAAGTCTTCTACCTTAGCACTTTTCCTTTTTCCTTGCTCCACCTTCCTCAGCTTTTGGTAGTCCTTGGACTACTTCCATACACAATTTGGAATAATGATCTACCAGTACTCCTATTTACAAAATTATTGTAAGAAAATGTTGCTTGTGGTAGAATCAAATCCCATCCCATGGGTTTATCTCCTACAAAAAACCTCAGCAAATTGCCTAGAACTGAACTTCAATTTTGTCTTCAACTTCTTTCACAAAGTCCCCCAGGAATACCCCACAAATTTTATATCTCTGTTAGATTCAATAATTTTTGGGAGACCATGTAGCCTCACCACCTCTCTAAAAAAAAATATGCAATATGCACTGCATCATGAGTCTTGTGGCATGCAATGAAATATGACATCTTGGTGAACCTATCAACCACCACAAATATTGAATTATTACCCCTTTGTGTCCTTAGCAATCCAAGAACAAAATCAATACTTATGTCCTCCCAAGGCTTCAATGGAACATGCAATGGCTGATAGAGTCCAATATTTTGACTAAATTCTTTGGTTGTTTGACATACTTGATGACTCTACACAAACTTCTTCACATCCTATGACAATTTAGGCCAAAAATAATATTCTTTAATAATTGCAATGGTCTTATCTTGACCAAAGTGTCCTACCATCTCTCCACTGTGCTTCTCCTTGATCAAGTTCTCCCTCATGGAACTCCTTGGAAAACACAATTGACTTCCCTTAAACAACATACCATCCTAAATTATGTAATCTAGCCACTTGATCCTTTCTAGAGTAATAGGTTCTTTTACAAGCCTCTACAAAGTCAGGATCCTCAAGGTATAGATTCTTGAGTTCATCAAACCTAAACACTTCAACTTGCATTACTATTAGCAACAACAATCTTCTACTTAATGCATATGCAACCCTATTAGACCTTCTCCTTCTATCTTTTAATAAAAATGTATAGCTTTGCATGAACTCCACCCATTTTAAATGTCTTTGATTCAATTTACCTTGGATATTTAGGTACTGCAATGCCTGGTGATCAATATACAAAAAAAATTCTTTTGGAAACAAATAATGCCTCCATTTCTTTAAGGCCTTAACTATTTCATAGAACTCTTGATCACAAACAAAATACTTCTTTGCATCATTCAATTTTTCACTAAAATAGGCAATAGGTTTACCTTCTTAGCTCAATTTAACCCCAATAGCACTACCACTAGCATCACAATCCATCTGAAATGCTTTTCAAGAAGTGCCAACACGAGTTGCTCTATCACCTTCTTCTTTAGAAGTTCAAAACTCCTTGCAACTCCTATAGTCCACTTGAAATATTTTATACCCCCCCTCACTAATTCATTTAGTGGATATAATACTGAAATTTCTAATGAACTTTCTGTAAAAACTAGCCAAACCATGGAATGACCTCACCTTAGTGGTAGGCATGGTCTAGTAGGATTGTGTGGTTGTGGATATTGATACAACAAACTTGAAATAAACTAACTCCCTTTTGACAAAGCTATACTTCTTCAAATTAATCAACAATTTATCTTCCCTCAACCTTTCAAGGACACTACAAATGTGCAATAAATGTTCATCCAAAGACTTACTGAAAATCAAAATATCATCCAAATAGACAATATAAATATTTTTCCAAAAATTTCTTTAGTACCTCATTCATAAGCCACACGAAGGTGCTTGGCACATTGATCATTCCAAAGGGCATGATTAACCACTCGTATAGACCCTCCTTGATCCTAAATGTAGTCTTCCACTCATCTCCTTCTTGTATCTATATTTGGTGATAACCACTCTTGAGATCTATCTTTGTGAAGTATTGAGCTCCACTCAAATAGTCCATAAGATCATCCATTCTTGGAAAAGGAAACCGATACTTGATGGTTATTCTATTTATGGCCTGAGAGTCCATATACATTCTCCACTCTTCATCCTTCTTTGATGCTAGTGTTGCAGGTACTACACATCGACTTAGGCTCTCTTGAATCAAACTTTTCCTCAACAACCCCTAAACTTGTCTATTTAGCTCCTTAGTCTCATTAGGAGGCATCCTATGAGCAACCTTGTTAGGAAAACTAGCTCCAGAGACTAAATCTATTTGGTGATTGATTTACCTTATTGGCAGCAACCCTTCTATAATATTATCAAAGATGAAATCTCCATACTCACTTAATACACCTAAAAATTCAAGTGGAATTTCACTACTACCTTCCTTATCTTTTCTAGGAATTAAAGTGTAACACATATGATGATGTTTCAAGCTATCCAAAAAATTTCTTCCATCAACAAGACATACCCTAGCACTATTGCATACATTTTCACCCTCCTTTATCAAGGGCTTCAATTTGTGGCAAACTCCATCCTTTGTTAGAGAGTATGTATTTGCATAGCTATCAAACTACCACAACCTTCCCATCAATAAATGGTAGACATCCATTTGAATGATGTCATAGAGAGCCTTGTCATGGTAACTCCCAATCTTGATATTTACCAAACATTGCTCACTAACTAGGACCTTATGATCATCCTACACCCAAGAAATTTGATAGAGTTTAGGGTGTTTCTCTCTCTTGAGCTTTAGCTTTGAGACCATCTCCTCTGACACCAAGTTTTCAGTGCTTCCACCATCAAAAATCACATCACAATATTTACCCTCTCACTTGCACCTGGTACTAAACAAACTCCTCCTTTGTCTAGGTGTAGTCTCAACACTCAGTAAGACCCTTTCATTAAATAGAACCTCTCCTATTTCTACATCCTTTGAATGTTATGACTGTGCATCATCATCGACATGAGCAACCCTTGCTTGACCATTAGTTCTCCTATCTATCCTTCCTTAGTATTGAGGGCATTCAAAGGCATGATGACCTTCTTCATTAAAATGAAAATAAGTACCACAGAAGCCTCCTCTTTTTGTACCTTGTCCATGTCCTCTACCTCTTCAATGCTAATCATTCTAACTAGACTTAACTCCTTTTGAATGTTAGGTTTTAACCCACTAAGGTAACAAGCAACCATCTCCTTGTTTGCTTCTACATGCCCCACCCTAATAAGGACTCGGTAAGATTCCTTGATGTATTCTTGGACAAATTCTCCCACTTGTATTAACCCTTGCATCTTTTTGAACAAATCAAGCTCATAATCAACAAGAATGAATTGGTTCTTTAGTTTTTCCACCATACAATCCCATCTTGTGATTTTCTCATTTCCTCTTAAATTTCTGTCCAAATGAATCTCTTGCCACCAGATTTTGGCATGGCCTTTCATCTTGGCCTTCTCAAACTTAACCCTATCAGGGTCCCCAACATCCTCATACCCAGAATATTCCTCCAGCTCATTGATCGGATTGATCAACTCATCCAGATTTAGATTTCCCAAAAACATGTCCTCATCAATTTTAGGTCTTTTTCCAAGCTTGGAAATGGCCCTAAAAAGCTTCTCCTCAACCTAGTTTAGGACTTCTCCATCTCCTTCCCCTTCCTACCCAATATTTCCTTCTTCATTTTCTTCCTCACTTTTGTCACCTCTGGCAATATTCATCCCTCTAAAAATCCTCTCCTACAATGTCTGGACTTGTCCCTGGAGGGCTCTAACCTCAGGAGTAATAACTCTAACCCTTCCACCATGCTCCCTTCATGGAGGCATATTCTTGTATCAATATCCACAACCACACAATCCTAGTGCAAACTACCTCGCAATTGACGCTCTATCTATACACTTAGGAAAATTTGCTCTGATACCACTCGATGAAGACACAACCCAAGACAAAAATGAATTGCAATAGGAAAAGGGGAATATTATTATCAAAAGTGATCTACTACTACATTTAGTACAATAAAAATAGACCCAAGGATGTGCCCTATAGGCTTACAATGTTGTATGATCCTAGAGAGAAACCCTCCTCTAATACCTTCTCCCAAACTCCACCAAAAATTGGCTTTACAATGCCAGAAATCCTTAAGTAAACTAAATTAGGTTTAGGGTTAGGAATAAATTTTAGAATATGCCATTTGGAATCCACCTCCAAAATAGAAGGTTCTAGAAAACATGTCAGAAGCCAGTGTAAAATCAGAAGAATCCAAAAATGGTAGTCCAACTTCTGGGAGGCATAACTTTTGATTTGGGACTCCGATTGACGAATCATTTACATTTCCAAAAAGCTCTCCAAGCCTCTATATCCCTATCAAAAAGCTTTGCTCCTTCTCCATTTTTTAGGCCCATATGAGGCCATGTAGTGCCTCAAATCTAACTTTGAAGTCCTCTTAGGAGGTCTCCAGGCAACTTAAAACTGTAATAACTTTCAAACCATAAAGCCTTTTGACTTGATTCTTTTTGGAGTGCTTTAAAGTACAAGTATAATCATCGCTCCAACTTACACCCTCTAAATCATTATAATTATGGCTCAATTACAAAATAACATATTTTCTACATTAGCACACATCCCAAGGTGCTAAAAAACTCTAACCCGAAAAACCAATAGTGGCATTATGAGAGTTAGAATCTTTATTTGACATAAATGGGTATCCATAAATTAAAATAGTTTAAATGAAAACTAACACTAAGCATATTGTTGGGTGATACAAAATTGCCCTTACACCACTAAATGCTCCTGCATCAAAATGAATGTTAGAAACCTTGTTTGATGATGAATATGTTGATGGATTTTTATGAATGTTTCTTATTAATTGATTTTTATGATGATGAAAGTTTCTTATTAATGGATTTTTATGAATATTGGTTATTGATGATGAATGTTGATGGATTTTTAGCAATGTTGATGAATTTTATGTCATGTTATTGAATATTGTTATGTGATTACAATGACTGATGTGCTCACAAGTTATTGATGGCTGTTTATAGGTATTAATGAATTATATATCATGTTAATGAATGTTATGTGAATATAATGATTGATGTGTTTACAAATTATTGATGAATATTTATATGTATTGATTAATTATATTTTATGTGATTATAATGATTCATTGATATACTTCTAAAATGAATGAATGAAATATTTACTTAGTTGTTAATGGGGAATTTAGAGTGATTATGGGGGGAGGCCAAATGATCTTCCACCTTCACATGGTTGGCCTTGTTAAGTTGAAAATATGAAAGGATTCTCAAAACCAAGCGAAGCTCAAACTAAACCCATTAAAAGAATTTTAGTTACAAGTTATTTTTGTATCATATCATTATTGTCTCTCCCATGTATTATTGTCATTATTGTAGATGGGGGTTCTTGAACTTTGAAGTCTCCAACATGATACTTACTTTTAGTGAGTGAACATAGTAGGTTCTAGGTGAAAGCCTTAAAATGGCCTTAACACAAGTACTATGAATTACAACATGTTTTCTCTATAAGTTGTATGTAGATTATGTTTTCTTTCTGATTACCAATTGCTTCTCAGGTAGAAATGGACAACATGTTGCTTTCTCTATAATGTGTATGTAGACATGGAGCTACTCTTGTAAGAGATTGTGTATCACACTTTTCCAATAAGGAGGAGAAAGTATTTTATTGTCAATATACATATATCATGAGCAGTTGTCTTCTTTGTGTCATTTGGGAATGAGTCTATTATGTCATGGGTTTACAATTTAAAATGCTTGGGAAGAGGTGGGTATAATCAAGCATATTTAGACTTATTCTTCCATTATCTTTTTGAAATTGTAAAATTGCCTTAATTGACATTATTAATTTTTTGTTGTGTACAACAAGAGTTATGTAATCACATGTTGAAGTTATATACAGGAGTTTGGACTGTACATGTTGAGAAGTAAGCCACATTCTATTTTATCTGACCATTTAGGGTTGCTTACTCTTTATTTTGAAGTACATAATTTTTTTTTTTTTTTGATGACTTGGATTAATACAACCTAGTCTACAATTCAATCTCTCCTGAAGTATGTAAGAATGCCTTTTTTTCCCTTTAACATCAATCAATGTCAATCCATTCACATTGAATTTATTATAAGCAACAAAATCCACTTTCAACAGCTCTTGCACCATTTCTACATGTTCGTCTTCCCTAGATATTGCCTAGTGCAATGGAGTGCTCCCAAGTTTATTTGATAATTAACTAATTTTGGTAGGTCTTGTAGAAACTAAGATACTACATCTCCAAGGAATGGAAGTACTATAAAGCATGAAGGAGATCAAAGTTGAAATTTATATTAAGAGCCTTAGAATGCACAAGCATGGTAACATTGCTGAAATATATGAAACTAAATTTATATTGATACCGCTCCCAGCTTTACCCCTATTATAGGTGGATATGGATCTCCATCTCAATCAACACCTAATGGATGGGGCACTATGAAATTTCATTTGCTAGTGAGCTATTCTAATTCAGATTCTCCATTAAAGTTCTTTTTGGATGCTTCAATTTGATTTACATAAGTGCTTTAGATGGTGTACTTCATAGTCATGTAAACTTGTTAATTCATTCATGAACATACTTATAAAAATGGTGACCTTTCACTCCACATTTCACACACGTCAATTGGTCTCATGATGGCTCAAATCATATCATTCTAAACCAACTTCCTTTTTAAATTCTTGTGGGACACACTGAAATTCTATCTTGGAGATTATATCAACACATTGCTTTCTATTATAGTCATTTCCTTGTGCCAGTGGCCTCCTTGACATCATCATGATTTGAATGAGTCAAACACAAGAAAAAATTTGTATGCTCTTTTTCTCTTATTATAGTTTCTACATACAAGCCATATACCTAGTCTAAATCTCTCTCAATAAGGCCCAACTCTTATCATATATCAACAAAATCTTGTGCTATTCATATCTTTGATTTTTTTGAATATGTAAAAGAGATAAAAGAGAATGTTGTAATCAAAATCTTTAGAGAAATTCAAAAAATTTAATCTAGAACTGGATAGCACCCATAGACTATCAACACCTTATCTAGGTAACCCAAGAATATCAACTCAAATTGTAGGTGTAGAAATCACAACTTTGCTACATAATAAGGATTTCAATCCAATTACGGTGTTTCTTAAATAGTTGGTCCTAAAATAGTCCTTTAAACTCACATTATTTTGTATACATTTTAGAGGGCACCATGTTTGTATTATTATCTCTCCAATGACTAATTTTCATTAAGAAAATTTACATCTAGTTATCAAGAAGAAAATGTATATGAAGGCTGAAACAAGCCATGACTTCTCTCTAGGATTCACTTCAAAATTTCTTCCTCATGCTTGTGTAACCATAAAATTTTAAATCTATAAAAATGATCTTTATCTCACACCTAATATATAATGAGACATGGAGTCTTACTTTGATATATCCTTGACTTCATATGACTATTATTAGTCTCATGATATATTCTTGACTTCTTACTAGTATTTGTCTATTTCCTATGGTTTGATTGTGTTTTTGGCAGAGTTGTGTTTATTTTTATCATTGATTGTGCTTCAATTATTTGTCCTAGTTTTTAATTGTTTCTCACTACCTCACATTTACTAATCCAAGAGCTTGAGCCTTAATGCCTTTTGATTAAGGATTTTTCTTGGCCTCAAGTGATAGGTGATTAATATTAATGAAGACCCTTGTAGGTAATGTATTTTATTGAAGATTATGTTTCCAAAGTGATGTTGATTTCCATAATGTTAATACCAAGAGGATACTCTATAGGGCTTCTTTTGTTGTAAATGATTCAACTCTCTAATTACTATACATAACCTTCAATACAAGATTCATGAAAACTAAGGCAATTGGATCCAAAAGATTATTGAGGCTACAAGTGACAGAAGTGAAGATGGAAACATCTTCCAAACTAAAGACCACAAATGCAAATCAAAGGGTAAGATTATTATTATTTTTTAAACTTTGACTAGTTTCAATATTTCAATGTGTTCTATTATCGACAATATAAGTAACTTGTCAAATCATCTCTACAAGTCATTACTATTTCGATGCATCTTTTTGTCAAGAGTATGACAAACCTAGCGAATCATCTCTAGCAGTCATTGATATTTTGATGCATCCTGTCATCGATGGTGTGCAATACTCATTGAATCATCTCTTGTGGTCACTGATATTTCAACATTTTGAACTAGTTTTCTGATGCTGCCATGTGATAATGATGGCAATAATTTTTTATAGATATTACCTTCAATACATCACTAGATGTCTTGTGTGTCAAAATTGCAACTCTAATTTAGCAATAGTCATTTTCAACATTTGTGAGTCACAATTTTGATGTCCATGCATCAAATAATAGGTCCAAATTTACTACTGAGTTTTGCAGCTGCCCTAACCTCTACTTGATCTTTTTGATCAAGAGATTTCTGTTTCACTATTGTAACCGTTTATTGTAAAGCATTGTTAGGAGTGGTGGCCCTTTCAAGTGAATTCTCATTACTTCCATTGGTTTCTCCATGTCTTATTTCTCCAGTGGGTTGATTATCACCAATGAATCCTTTGTCTAAGGGATTTTCTCATATTGTGGGCTTCTCTTCTCAATGATGTAAGAGGGTTAAAGTTCTAAGAAACTTTAGACAACTCTTCTACCTATCCCTCTTCCTCCTCAAATTTATTGGATCGTAATGTCTTTACCTTCTTTTTCTTTTCTTTGCTTTCTCTATATCCTTTAGTGATTGGATCTGTATATCTAGGAAGTTTCCCTTGGCTTCTTGTTCCTTGTTCTTCATACTGAAATTTTCCACCTATTCATAATATCATTCCAAAACTTCATAGCATTTTTAAATGCTTCATTCTCTCTTCCTATATTCACTAGTGCTACATTATCTTGCATGGAAAAATCTTGTTGTAGGAATCAACTATTGTCTTTATTATTGATGGCACATATTTTGGCCTTACCTTTTCTAGTGCATCATCTTGTATCCTTTGAATCTAAGGATTCTAGTATACCATTTCTTGGTCATAGAGTCTCCTAGTTCCTTTGGCACTTTTTCTCTTATGCCTCTTGGCCTTCTACTAAATGTCCTCATACCTAAGAGTACAAAAATTATGACCTTATTCTTTTTTTGCATCATTAAATTTAGAGAATATATTTCTCAATATTTTGCAACTACCATTATGTCCATTATTAGCTATAATATCATCAAATGAGAGAGGGTTGGATTTCCTCTTATCTCTCTTCACCATATTTGTCAATTTTAAATTTTTTCTATCTTAGATGACTCTTTTTATTTGGGGATCAGTGATGGTGACTCTCCTTTCTCCTTTCCTTTTCTTTGTTCTTCATCTTGTATGTTTCAAGTTTCACTAGCTAGGATGAGCTTGACTCCTTCTTTCCTCTATCTCTTTTAGTTTTTTCTAGCTTAGGTGATGTTTCTTAAGTAGAAATATTGGTGTAAATAAGTATTTACTATTTACACTTTACTTAAGTTTACTTAGGTTAATGCATTGTTTTATTATTTTGCATTATTTAATTATTTCTTAGGTGAGACACTTAGGAGTTTGCGTACTCTTATGAGTTGTCATGTTGATAACACTGAAGTAAGAAACTCTAATTTAGTACATGGTGTCTACAACATAATTTTGTGTGTTATACCCTTGTAGGCTTATCCTCTCATCACCACGCTTACTCCTATGCTTAATGGAGGATAACGCACACCTGTGGACATGTGCCTAGTTGTATAACTTATCATGTTACTGATTCCTATTCATTGTAGAAGCATTCCAGAGGCCTTTATATACAGGCACTCCTAGTGTACTTTCACATCAAATATTGAATGAATATTATATCTTCATTCTAATCATACTCTCTTTGGTCTAAGATTGTGCTTATTCTTGAGTTCCTTGATCTTGCATGAATTTTTCCCTAAGGAAAATTCTTACATGGTATCAGAGTTATACCAAATTCTTACATGGTATCAGAGCTTAGGGAAATTCTCTTCACATAGCCATTCGAGATTGATCTTGCTTCACCTCTCTAAGGACACCTCGACCTAGGTTTAGAGTATTGTAGTCATTTGGAACATCTAGAGCCAAAGTGGACCTCACCATTGCATCCAGAATGTTGACTCGGTGAAATTTGACTATAAATTTGCCTACCATGGGCCATAGTCAAAATTGAGGGAACATTTTTTTTGCAAATCAAAAACCCAAATGCCTAGTTTTCGAAATTAGTATGATCATTTCAAATTTGTACATTTAATTTTTAGATCTATATTTTTTTCATTTGCATCTCTACAAAAAAATTTGGATTTGCATTATTTTTCGGGAATTTTTTGGCCATCAGGCTAGTAGGAGAGATTTTTTGTAGGTGAAGATTGAAGCTTGATGGTGCAAATTAGATATTTGCATCACATTCAAAAGGTCAAAAAAAACCCAAATTAGATTTTGTTTCATCCAAATTAGACATTTGAGGCAAAATCTAGAGCCATTTGATTTTTGGAGCCATAACGATGACAATTCAGGGAAAATATCGACAAAGGTGATTTTCAAATAACAATATCTCCCTTATACAGACTCCTTTTTGCGAGCAATTTTTTTTTGTTTTGGGGTAGAATTTTGTGATCTACACATTGGTGTAGGTAGTTTGAGATCTCTATTCCTAAATTTTTCCACAACTCACAAATCCCAATTTTTTCCACTTCAAATGCTTAGTACAGGCTCATCTAGACACATAATTAGGTTTCATTTTTTTTGAAAGTGCATTTTTTTGTCTTCTTTCTAGATCTACAATTAGATTATAGGCTTATGTGGATAGAAATACTACTTTCGGAAATATGCCCTAAATTGGCATGTGGCTATCGCATTAAGTGCCAAATCATATATTAGGGGGGGTTGATTGACTATTCCTACATTTTGGGGGGTGCTTACATTTATTGATCTCATGGACGAGTTTTGTTTCACATGTTAGTTTGGAATTAGACCCCCATTGACAAAAAGGAACTATAAAAAATGGAGTGCTTTAGTCATTTATCATCTAAGAAGTGAGAATAAGGAAGTATTTGCTTATTTATGTTCCAATGAACTAATCTCTAACACTGAAAGACAACCACCTGTTAATAGACTCTTGGATATGATTATAATGAATATGACTAATGATCCTTGGCATGTCGTTAAAAATCTCATTCACCCACATGATATGTGGATGGATCTTTGGAAAGAATATGGAGATCCTATAGTTCCTCCTTTTCTAGATGACATTATGTCTTTCATCACTTCAGTCATGATTCCTTCAACTCTAGTTGAGATCACACCTCCTAATGCTCCTATTGATACTACTAATCTAGTTCCACCCACAGATGCTCCTAATTTAGTCCAATAGGATATACCATGTCTTCCTACTTCAGCTTCATGGGACAACTTCCTTCCAGATATTCTAGGTCTATTCGTGGAGTCTCGCATTGAAGATGTGGGAAACATCATTGATGATATTCATCTTCTCTTTTTTGAGGAGACTACTTCATACATTGTGGAAACTGATCATGACACTATAAAGATACATGAAGAGGTCACAGCATGAACATATTCCACATGCACATATTGCCTATATATAAAGGCCTCTAGAATGCTTCTAGAATGTATAGGAATTAGCAACATGATAAGTCATACAATCAAGCACATGTCCACCAAGTATGACGAGAATACAATATTCATCAATTACATGAATGTGCTAGGTGCATTTGAAGTACAGAATGGAATAACCATCCATTCAAATGAACCTTTCCTTTTCTTAAAAGTTATCTTCCACTCATCCCCTTTGTGAATGTGGATATGGTGATATCCACTTCAATCTTGCTAAATTAATTGGCCCGTACTAGTTCATCCAACATGTCCTCTATATAATGAATGAGATATCGTTACTTAACGATAATCTTATTGATTTCTATACTAATAGGCATATCCTCCATTCGGCATCCTTCGTTTGGAGTAAAAAATGAAGGTATTATATATGGGCTCATGCTTTCTCTGACCAAACCCCTTTTTATGAGTTTTCTTACTTATTTTTTCATCTTTTCATGTTGTTTTGTATTCATCCACTAAGATTCTTGATTGGGAAAAGGCTCTCTAGGAATCATATCAATATGATGCTCTTTTTGGTGGGTGAGGATTAGGTAAATCATCAAGAACAACATCATCAAACTCCTCTAATACCTTTATTGCATCAAATCATACTAATATTTCTTACTTTTCTCTTCTTTTTATTACCAATGCATACAAATAACCTATTACCTTCATTTATTTGACAACTTCCTTTGTAGACAACATGGTGTTGTTGGATTGAAGACTGGTGGTGCTAACACTTACCATATCATTTTATAATCATTAATTGGAAACCAGTGAACAAATGAAGATGATGATACAAATCCCAAAAGATCATAAGTAAAGTTATACATTAGTTAGATCAAGAAAGAGATATGAGAGTCTTACAAAATGCATTTTAAAAAGCATGAAATCTATCTTATAGTGCCCTGCATGCAGACCTTATGTAGAAGAAAACAATGTGATAAAATGCATTTTTCTTGTATGATAATTATTTTTTTGTAGTTATTATTCAATTTCTAATTTTAATGGTGTTTCACAGTGTACTACAATAAAAGTTAAGCTAGAAATGCTCAATGAGAGCTATTGATTTATATCATTGTTGTTAGGATAAACCACAGACAGAAATAAAAACTACATGCAAATATAACCAATAACAAAAAAATAATAGAACACACAGAAATGAACACAAGGCACCAAGATTTAACGTGGTTCACCCAATCCCTGGGCTACGTCCACCAAACAGCAAGTCTAATCTTATTACAATCCAGTGATTACAACCTGATTATAAGGAGATTATTTCTCTTTGTTAACATCTAGGCTTTTAAAAGTTTCTCAATGAAAAGTTAATTGTAATTCTGCAATTTTTTTCAATTGTAGGGTTGTGTATATTGATTTGTAATGTTTTTTGTTCTTCCCTAGCCCCTTATATTTCTACTTGGATTGTAAATGATCACCTCATGTGTGAAAATGTTAGAACTTATAATATTTCTAACTTGTGGTATAGCACTGGGGTTATTGCCCTAGTTTTGGTGAGGAATTCCTATGATAATCTTAAGGGCATTGAGAATTCAACCATGAATCTTTTTTTTTTTTGAGTTGAGGGTAGTCGACTATTGTCCAATAGGGTAGTGGATAAAGGAGAGGCTAAGGTGGATCTTGTATATTTAATTATAAGTTAAAACCCATCTTAGACAAAATGATAGGGAATATATTCTCATTGTGAAAAGAGAAGATGATGAGGACATTATGGAGGTGTCTCTTAGTGCTTCTTTAGTTAAGAAAATGAGTAGTTCTCTCAACAAAAATAGATCCACTCTTATATCTGTTAGGATTAACGAGACAAAAATAAAAATTACATGCAAATATATCTAATATTAGAAAATAATAATACACATAGAAGAGAACACGAGAAAGAAATATTTAACATGATTCACCCAATCCCTAGGCTATGTCCACCAAACACTGAGTTCAATATTTTATTATCCAATGATTACAACCTGATTACAATATATAATCCCTTCCAACTCAATACCACTACAATAAGCTACTATCTCACACACTATAAAATATCTAAGCCTAAGCTATTTTATACAAGATTTTTTCCGTTTACAAGATTAGGGATAGAATAATTACAACATGATGACCCACAAGAAAAAAAAGTTGATAAAATAGCCCCCAAAAGAATTATTAGGGGATACGCCCCTAAACTCCTAACTATTTTTGGGGCTACTTCCCCCAAATCCTCGTTGAACCCCACCAAGGAATTTTGGTGAGTGTAAAATACTTCCTTGATTAGTCATAATAAACTATGAACATCCAAGGTTTTATCGTGAAAAAAACTTCACATACCTTGTAATCTTGATCTAATCATAAAACCTAGTTAAGAACTATGCTGACAGTTTTTAATTCTATGTTCAATTTTTGATGCTCATGTGTTTCATAGTTTTCATCATTGATAATCACCCAATTCAACATGTTGTTTTGGTTTGTGGGTTCCTTGATTATATTCTATTGCTTATCCAAACTAGAATAAACTTGAAGATAGTATATAATTTGCTAGTTATGACTGTTTTATGGTGTTCAAGTTTTCTTGTATTTGTGTTCTCAATTTGGTACTCCATTTTGATAAAATATCTAGAAATTAAATTATTATATAGAAAAATCTCCATAACAAAACATCTACTAAGTTTTATTAAAAATTTCAATTAGGTTATTTTATTTTCCAAATTTTCTTGTAATAAGTTCAAAATAAGCATTTTGTCAACATTTTATATCATGTATTTCTTATTTATTTATTCAAAATGTCTTTTTTAAACAATTTGTGCTTCTAAATGTTTATAATGCTTTAGGATCTTCCCCAATTATCAAATTTAGAAAATCTTTAGAAATGTAATTAGAGGATTGGGAAGGCTATTTGGCTCATAAATTTCATCCCTCACACTAGACCTAGCATGTTTTGTGTGTCTTGTAATACATGATATAATGTTGCATATAACTATTGAACTCTTTATTATACAATGGTGCTCTATGATTTCAAAATGAAAACTTTAGCTAAGATATTTTAATTAAAAGAAATTATATTTTAACAAATGTGGTGGAAGTAGGATGTTTGGCCAACAAACTGCTTCCATAATTAGATGGGCTTGCTTCATATATGCGATATTGAATGATGTAGTATGCTTTGTATATAATTTGAAGAATCACGTGATTGGAATAATGCATCTTGATGCTAACATCTGTGACTTTATGACATACTATATATTTATTGAATGTTCTATGTCACCTCAATATTGATAAACATTATTTCTTCATTTTTTGGGTGATGTTCATATGCATCATTTTGTGTTCTACTCTTACATATAGGAAGTGTCCAAGGAATTTTTCTTAACACGGAGATAATGTTCATCTACACCCTCTCATTTTAGCATTAGAGCATTAAGTACTAACTTCCTTCCTTTAAAATTTACAAGTATCCACGGTAAGGAAAATAGTTCACATAGCAACCACATATGCGCCCTTGGAACCTAAGAATTATTGGGAAGGATAGATTTTATTGTGCATCTTATACCATCTTAAAATGGATGCACTTCAACTTGAGACATTTTTATCCCTCCTTTGTGTGATTTTGGTCTCTCTTTTTTCCATCCTCAATTCATCCCATGTATATATCATCTCTAGCCTTCCAATGTGGTTCTTTAAGTTTCATTACCACATTTTTGGTCATATCTTCTAACAAACCTATTACTTCCAATTTATGTATGAACTTCCTTTGAGACTATTGGAGGCCCTTCCTCTCCCCTTCTTTGGGGACAAGTTGACTAGGTCAACCTATTCTAGAATAGGTCAACATTAGGATGATTTTTTTAGGAAGAGGTTGACTAGATCAACATCTTCCTTGTTGATTGTGGGGCACACGGCCCAAAATGTCTCAAGATTCCACTTATTAAATGTATGCTTCCCAACTAGTTTGTATTATTATTTTTATGCCAAAAAAAATTAGATAAGGAGGCTTGGGGGCTTCATTTTCACATCACACATTCACACAAAATCAAGCATTTAAGTAATTCAAGAGATCAATATGTTCAAGTAAGCAAGAAAGAAACTTCATTCATCTATCAAGTCCAAGAATTTCCTCTTTGCATCAATCTTCTTCCTTCAAAGTGGTAGTGGAGTTTGACTTCAAATAGGAGATCTATCATTCAATTTCTTTAAGTTATTGTATCTTGATCCATGGTATATCACATATATTCCTATTCATGAGGTTTTGTCATCTTTGACTTCCTTTTGGTTTCTTTGAGTTAAGGCTTTTAAATTTACATACTTGATCACGTATCAAATTAAATTGCATCTACCATAGTACATGTTAGCATTTCCTTTACATACATTTAATTTGAAATCAAGTTTGATTCCTCAATCTAGGGCTTGATCAAGTGATGAAGGGTGTTCCCCTTAATACCATAAACACATAACAGAAACAAAGAAATGACAACAATTTGAGAGAACAAAATACAGGTTTCTTATTATCGCCACAAATGAAGAATTAAAAAATTCAAAATCATAATATGCTAACCCACATGGGCACCTCCATTACAGTAATTTGTAAGACAAAACTAAGAACTATCATTGAGAGTTGTTTTAGACAATGTTTGGGTATTTCTTAAATAGGCAATTTTATGTCACCTAGGAAGGTTCTAAACAATCAAACTTAATACCTAGGAGTGACATACCCTAACAATACATATACACTCATCAAAATACATTACTGATATTTATTTTGGAATTTTTGGTCATCCCAACTTCGGAAGGCTATAGCTCTTGAGTTGTTGCTTTGATTGGCTATTATAACCACTTTTCAAAATCATCATCTTCTAATCTATAAGCTTGGATCAATGCAAGCACCCATCCATTGAGTTTTTGAGCCTCATCCGAGCACATTTAGGCCTTCAATAATGAGCCTAGAATTTTTATACCAAAATTGCACACCAAAATCCATAATAAATCTATGAATGTACATGAAATAGAATTGAGCCTCAACTGGTAAGCTAATATATCCAAGATGAGCATCCACCACTTAAATTAGAACATTCTAAGCTCATATGGCTAACTTACTAACTAGCAAGCCTCCATAGACAAAAACTATGCATTAAGACAACCCTTATTCAAATAAATAAAATGAAATAATTTTGGTTGATGCAAGATTGCTCTTACACCCAAGATGCTCCTGCATCAGACACTTTGGGTAATTTGAGAAGTGACCTCATCACTATTGGAATTACAAGTGGGAAAGGTAAACTTCTGGGGGGATTGAATCAGGAGTTTAAACTTGAATCCATAAAACTTTCAACACTCATACATCACATGCATTAACATATTGAAATAACATGTAAAGTAAATACATGTAAAACATATAAGTAATCAAACACACATACTTGACACCAAATATGATTACCCATAAATTCTCCAATGAGAAGGTAAATTTGGGGTGGCGATGATGCCCAAAAATCTTCACTACTACAATAGTAAATTATAGTCAATTAAGGTTACAATTGTTTGACCATGAATCATGATCTACCCTATGAAAGGCCTACCTTGTTAAAGTCTTACACATACTGTTAAGTCCCACCTTGTTAGAGGATTTCAAAACCTTGTTAAAAGTGTTCCTACTTAAAGGACTTTAGGTCGTTCACTTGGAATGCCACCCATTTAAAGGATTTGGTAAAGCCTATTAGGACTACTCCACCTAGCATATTTAAGTAAAATCACACCTATCAAAATGTCTTGGCATAGATTTTGTAGTTGACACTTGCTTGCCTAATAACAGATCACCTCTATTCAATCTTTGATTAATCCTTCATGATCTAATGTTTCAATGTTGTATCCTTTATCCTCTATTCTTCACTTAACTAATTCTACAATTCACTCTTATTGCTAAGTCACCTTGAATGCTTTGCAAGTTGTCCTGTTCGCTCCTCCAATTTGATCATTCACCCCTTTGTAATACTCTCATCTCTCTTTAAAATTTAGGGTTTCATCCTCCTTAAGAAGACTGAGGTGGCTTAGGGTTAGGTAAGAATCTATGGCTGATATTCATTCATTTTGCTGCTTAAACCTTCCCATTTTTTGATTGCCTATATGTAATTGCATAGGGAATCTACAAGTAGATTTGTCCTTATCTCTAAAGATTGAAATCTATCCTTAGGTCAGCTAAAAAATGGCTTACATAGTTGTTTGTGCCATAAAAAACAAATATGTCCAATATTTTTTACTCAGCATATGTAGTTACTGATGCTCGACATATACTCTAATTATACTTCTAACTTAGCACCTGAACTGCTCAGCATATATTGTTCACTCAGCACTTGAACCACTCAACATGGTTTATCTGCTCGGCACTTGAGTGACTTGGCACATGAGTGACCCGGCACTCATTGCAACTTGGCATGGTCTAATATTTACATGTTGTATTCAACATGCATTACTAGTTCAGCATGAACTAATTAAATGTCTTAAGTATGTTGACACTCACTTGTCAAAATCAATCTGAGATCAATAATCTACCCCTTTGACATGTGTGTCAAAAACACTTGAATATACATAATCAATCTAATCTTCTCGAGTATAACATATCCATGACTCAGCTTATTACAGAACTTCAAAATTTCAAAAAAATTGCAATAACCTATGTACCTCAAAATTTATAACTCCCCCCAAGTTAATATGCTTGTTCTATATCCAAAATATATTCTCCATTTTGAGTAGATTTGTCTCTGCTAACTGATACTCTTTGACTTCAATGCACTTGTAACTGATACTCTTTCATCTGATATGCTCTGTTATAGATGATATCTGTATCTATTATCTGCCTTCCACAAAAATATATATCACTAGGGTCAAAATTGATAACTCCACCTTTGTTCATGCTTACCCTTTTTCTTTATTCTCTATTTGTCTCTCTTTTCCTTTGCTTACTTACTCCTCCTTTCTTCTTGCTTACTACTCCCCCTTTTTGACACTTATGTCAAATGGGCTTTACACTTATACTATATTTTTCCAAAAAGGATTTATGGACTTCCATTATTATTCTAAGAGTTGCATCCCAATTATCACATGCAACATCCAATGACTTAACTTGAATAGCAAGCTTAGATGCAAGATGTAGAAAGATTGGGGTCTTTCTTTAACAACATTTCTGCATAGCCTAATTCTTCATGGAGGATTTCCATGTGTGGGGTGAGAGACATTTGAATATTTATCAATTTTACTCTTATGTTAGCCTCTTCTACTATTAACATAGCTAATTGACTCTTTGATTGAAGCAATGTATAGAAATGCTTCTCACTCTGAGCTAGGTTCTTAGGTAGTCGTGTGCTTGATATGCTTAGATTCCTCTCCAAGCTCAAAATTCTATGTCTAGTGTCTTGGGTGAAGAATGTGTTATCACACAATTTGGTGTATAATAAGAATATGTTCTCAAGTACCTTCTTCACATCCTCAACCTTGGTTGCCAATGCAACTTGAGTCAGTGCTATGCCACTAGATATCTTCTCATTTACTTTCCCTTGAAACTTTCTTTTAGACCATTCTAAAAGTTTAGAATTTGTATCCAAGTCTTCATTATTAACCTTTTCCACAATATCTAATAGTTTTTCTAGTAGTGGCTTGGTTTCTTCAAGAGTAGGCAAGTTGAATGCATCTAAACAGATATCTTTAATTTTTTGCAGTGCTTGCTTTCGCCTATATTCCTTCCTAAGCATTTCTTGATGCTTTTTCTTCTCTAAAGCTTGTTGTAAAATGCTTATATGATCTATTCTCATCATTTCATAATCAAAGTTAGGAATTATTATCTCTTCATCTAAAGTTATATCACCATAATGAAATACCTTTTCAACCTTAGAAGAGCTCGAGCCTAGCATTGAGATTTGCAGGGGTATCGCTTTTGTGCTCAACTTCTGAAGAAGTTTTGTAGGTGAAGAGCCAGATGTTGGTAAAGTTACAAATATTTGGATGGCCTCTTGTTCCTTTACCTTAGGTTTTTGTTCACCTTCTTTAGACTTATCTTGATCTATGACAATGACATGACTTGCACCTTATGTTTGTGCTTCGGGTACAGATGTATCTATCTATCCTATTTGCTCTGTTGTTGTCTCTTTTTCTTCTCTGGCAATCTGTCTCTACTCAACTATCTCCACTTTAAAACTTGTCTCAACCTTGATAGATGTGTTTACAATTTTTTGAGTCAAATGTTGATCACCAATAACTGAAGGGATGATAGAAGGTGGTTCTTGTTTATTCACCTTATCCCTTGTAACATTAGTTACTACCTTTTGAAGTTCTTCTACACTGATCAAAATAGGATTTACTCATAGTTGTGCTTGCAGTGTAGATTAATCTAGAATCTTTTTCAAATCTTCTATAGTCAATGGGTTGATGTTTTGAGCTGATGCATCAGAGACATCCTTGAAAATGTTAGTTTCTATGGGTACACTTGTGTCATGAGGAGGACTAGCACTCGATTTTTGTGTGTCTTACATACTCTATTCCTCATGTTGTTGTTCAACTATTGCCATTTCAGTATCCATCTTCTTAGTCCCCTCCTCAACTATATTTCTTTCTTCCTTGTTGTCCTCTTTTTTATCCTCTTCTTTATCATCCTTTTCACCCTCAAAGGGGTCCTTCGCTCCTTGCTTCACAATTGTTAATCCATAGATTAATTTTCACATTTGTGTGGATTTCATCACAACATCTTCCATGTCATTTTGAAGAATGTTAAAGGCTCTATATTTTGTGTGAACCTTACTCCATATCTCTTGTGTGCCTCAGCAATCTACCCTTTTGTTAGTTCTGGCATTACTTGGGCCAAAATAGTTTCCCTTATTTTCTTTTCCAAATTTAAACAATAATGCCATTTTTGCTCAACTAAATCATATAATTGCTTGAGTAGTGAGTTGGAAACTTCTAATGGTGTAGTCTTAAAATTTGGACATCATTGCATATAGGGCTTCTTCTACTAACTTTTTCTCCTCTTTTCCCAAATCATCAAAATTTACATTTTTAAGGCCAAATAGATCTATATTGTTCTTGACATTTTCACACAAATTTTCAAGATTAGAAAGTGGTGTATGACTTACCACTTATAATTGACTTAGATCATCTAATTTAGTTCTCTCTTCATCTAAGTCAGGTCATCCAATATATTTCCTTCTCTACTTCTTTTCCACTCAGCCTCCTTATTTTATCTACTTAGTTTTCTCCTTGGCCTTTTGTGTGGTATCTCATGTGCTTGCCTTGGTGATAGGTTCTATTGGCTTTTTTGGGCTTGGTTTAACAACTTTCTTTGCTTTGGCCATAGGTTGTGCCTTGGCCTTTCTCTTCTTTTTCTTGGCATGTGTTTGTGGTTCCTCAACTTCATCTTCCTTGACACCCTCTATTTCCTCTTCTTCTTTGTCCTCACCCATGCCTTGGGTTAATGTAAGAGGTTCTTGGGTTTGTTCTCATTCTTCCTCTTTATCCTTTTCATCTTCTACTTCTTCTTCTTCTCCAACACCTTCACCAAAATTAGCCTTAAATTTCTTAACTAATTTGTCCTTTTTCTTCAGTGTGGAGGTTGTCTTCAATTCCATTTCTACTTTTGACTTCATTCCATCATAGTTTCCAAAGATTTTTTTTGTTTTGTCCACTTCCTCTACTAGAAGTGCAACTATTTCTGCTAATGCTTCATCAACATTAATCTAATAACCTAAGTGTCTTAGCCATCTTACCCTAGGTGTGGTAGCCTATACATATGTCTAATCAATGTCTACAAGAAAACATATATCATTGTAGTATTTTTCAACCAAAGAAATAGGTATCCTAATCCTTTGCTTCATAAACTTCTTAAAGTCTTCAAAGTAACTTATCATGATAGTTTCAAAATTTTCTCCCATTTGCTCAATATACTCATTTATCTAAATAGCAACTAACCTATTTTTCTTCCATCCTATTTTGCCAAAAGATGGGACTGTATTCTGTACATAGAAAAATATACAAACTAGAATTGATCCAAATTTGCAATGTGCACTCTTAGTCTTCCTTACTACTTTCTCCAAGGTTTTCCATTAATTATTGCAATTGAAGCTCAGCTAGATCATATGTATGATCTTTCTTCACAATTTTGTATCCAACATGTACTGCAATACAATGTACACTATTTAATCTGTTGGATTGATAAAACTTGTGAGAAATAACCCTTACTACAAAGTTTATCAATGGATTTTTGATAGTGTCTATTGTCATTCCTTGTTTGTTCCACTTTGCTAATATATACTTCTTTATTGCTTCTTTGGAATCACTCTGCAGAGTCTTTGGCTAATCTAGGGTTGGAAAACCAGTAAACCTGTGAATTTTTCTCTTTGATATCTTTATTGGTCCACCTTGTAGCCATATGGATCCATCATGTATTTAGCTCAATACTATTCTTATCCATTCTATCTTGAAAATGGTAGTCAATTCTAGGGTACGAGTCAAACCCTTCCTTTCAACAATTTTGAATACTTCTTTCAATGTGTCATTTTCACATAATCTATCATAGGCTTCCCTTATTTCCATGTCACCTATTCCTCCTATATTATAGTTGTAACATTTTCTAACACCTTGAACCATAATGACATTTGGGGGAATCATGGACAATGTGTCTAAAGGATCTTGTTTGTAAGCTACATCTAGAATTACTTTGAAATCTAGTTGTTTCACCTCGTTACTAACTAATTGGACATTCAAGACCTCTCTTACTTCTACATTTCTCAAGCTAGACACCATTGAAAATAACTAGGGTTTTTATAAATGCAAATTGTGTAGCTTGGCTTGTGATAAATACCTTTAAAAATCCAAAGAATTGGAGTGAAATCATCGCTAAAATCTTTGCAGTTGCTTCAAACAAATTTTTGAATTTCCTTCTACTCTATTTTCTCTTGTTTGAATTTGAAAAGACAAAAAAACAAGTGAAAAATGACCATATACCCTTCAAACACACTTTCAATTAATACTTAGTGCTTGTACAGCTGTAAACTTGGCATTAACTTGATTTTAGATTCATTCAACATCCATTGATATTACCATCACTTGGTAGCTACTACGAGTTCAACATCAACTAGCTAGCTTGGTAGCTTGGCACTAACTAGTATTTCACTTGGCATCCATTGAAAACTTTTCATGCTCAACAACAACATGAAAAACTTAAAAATTTAATCTTGATTTTTCAAGAACATCTTGCATCTTCATTCATGCTAATGTGGTCCTTTTCAATTCTAACTTCTTTTGGAGCTAATGTATGATATAATACTTTAAGTATCAATAATGCATACCTCTTGATTACTTAGTTTGATTAGGTGTGACCACTTGAATCATTAGGTGAAGTGATCCCTTCTCCATTTGATGTACCACAACCATCTTTCTTCTTCCATGTCTCATTCATCTCATTCCTGATGTGTTCAACATCTACCTTGCCTTTGCCTTTATCAAATTCATGACTTGGTGCCTTTGACCTATTTGGACAATGCTTACTAAGATGACCAATCTTCAAATAGCTAAAGCATGTGGTTTGACTCAACCACCTTTTTTAGTTACCACTAAAGTGAGTCCCAATTGCAATTCTTAGGAATATGTCCATATTCTTGACAATAGTGGCAGCTATATCTTGTATTGTAATCCCAATTATAAGAGTTTTCATAGCTTCTTACCTTTTCTAGCTTTTTTGATTACCACATGGACTTGGATCTACATTCAAAGGCTCTATGTCCATACTTTTGACAGTTGTAGCAATATCCTTCAAATCTTGGTGCATGCATGGTTCTGGTTCTGCATTCATGTGCTTGATGACCTTGTTTATTGCATTTATGACAATGAGTCATGTTCTCAGGCTTGAAATTTTGATTTGTATTGTTGTTCTTAGAAACATTAGCAGTATGTCCTTTCTTTCCAAAATTATGACAAGTAGGTTTAGAATTCTTACGTTTGATGTTCCTTTCTTTAGCAACTTTGGATGATTCTCCTTCTTTGATGCTTGTGTAGCCCAATCCTTATGTGTCTCTATTATATCTAGGGGATCTCAGTAATTGCTCAAAGTATTTGATGGCTTCATTTGGCTTGTTGAAACTTTCAACAAATTCCTTTTCTCTTTTTAGGTCATTCTACGGTTGTTCATTCTATGGCTTCAATGTAGTTATCTCAATGTCCTTGGCATTCAACTCATGATGAGCATTCATCATTTGGCTCAAGGTATCCAATTATATGTTTGAGATCCTGGTTAGCTTTGTTGACTTCTCTTCCAGTCTATTTACTAGAATTATTTTGTCTTCTTCAATCATGGCTTTGTCTTCCATGGCTTTCTTCTTTTGTTCAGTCACCTCACATAGCAGTATAGCTTGTGATTCTTGCTCCAATTTGAGATTTCTAATATCTTTAGCTTGTGCTTTATTATTTTCCATTAGGTCTACAATTCTTGCATCAAATTCACTGGAGTTACCATCTGCAAATAGCTTTTTTGTGTTGATCTCTTTGTATTGTGTGTCATTCTCTACTATAAAAATTTATTTTCTTCTCTTCAAGGAACTCTTCAAAGCATCTATGGCTTTATTCAGTTGGTGTAGTATAAGATGTATTTCAATCTCCTAGTTCTTAATAGTCTTTCCCAATTTGTAGACTTCCACTTCAAGATCTTTTGTCTAATTTGCAAAGCTTCTCCTTCTAAGAACTTGGCTTTGATACCAACTGTTGGAATTATAAGTGGGAAAGGTAAACTTCTTGGGGGGGTGAATCAAGAGTTTAAACTTCAATCCATAAATCTTTCACCATTCATACATCACATGCATTGACATACTAAAATAGCATATAAATTAAATGCATCTGAAACATATAAGTAATTAAACACACACACACACACACACACACACACACACACACACTTGACACCAGATATGATTACCCAAAAACCCTCTAATGAGAAGGTAAAACTGGGGTGGGGATGACACCCACAATTTTTCACTATTGTAGCAATAAAGTGTAGCCAATTAAGCTTACAATGGTTTGACCATGAATCATGATTTGCCCTATGAAAGGCCTATCCTGTTAAAGGCTTACAAAGATTGTTAAGTCCCATCTTGTTAGTAGATTTCAACACCCTGTTAGAAGTGTGTCCAATTAAAGGACTTTAGGTCATTCACTTGGAATGCTACCTAATTAAAGGATTTGGTAAATCTTATTAGGACTACTCCACCTAGGAGATTTAACTAAAATCACTTGTCAAAATGTCTCAGCATAGATATTATGACTGGCACTTGTTTGCTTGATAATAGATCACCTCTATTCAATTTTTGATTAATCCTTCATGATCTGATATATTAATGTTGTATCCTCTATCCTCTATTCTCCACTTGACTTATTCTACAATTCACTCTTATTGCTAAGTCACCTTGAATGCTCTGCAAATTGTCTTGTTTGCTCCTTCAATTCAATCATTTGCCCCTTTGCAATACTGTCAACTCTCTTGAAAATTTAGGGCTTCGTTCTCCTTAAGAAGACTGAGGTGGCTTAGGGTTAGGTATGAATCTATGGTTAAGATTCATCCATTTTTCTACTTAAACCTTCCCATTTTTTGATTGGCTACATTTAATTGCATACGGAATCTACAAGTAGATGTGTCCTTATCTCTAAAGATCAAGATCTATCCTTATGTTAGCTGAAAAATGGTTTACATAGTTGTTTTTGCCATAACAAATAAATATGTCCAATCTATGTTACTTGGCATATGTAGTTATTGATGCTCCGCATATATTGTAATCATTCTTCTAACTCGACACCTGAACTGCTCAGTATCTATTGTTCAATTGGCACTTGAATCACTTGGCATGGTCTATCTGCTCAACACTTGAGTGACTCAGCACTCATTGCAACTCGACATGGTCTAATATTTATATTTTTTACTTGGCATGCATTACTAGTTCAACATGAACTTAGTAAATGTTTTAAGTGTGTTGACACTCACTTGTCAAAACCAATCTAAGATCAATAGTCACGTCTCATGTATTTAGAGGAAAACCAAGATAGTCAAACTCCTCCCTTGCTAGCCATAATGAATCTTCTACTATCATCCCTTTCCATTTGACCATGTATTCTTTATAAGTTATATTCCTTATACTTTTTCCAACATGACTGTCTAGTATCTCCTCAATCTCCTTTGTAACTAAGCTAGCTAATGGAATACTCCAATACACTTCTGTAACTTCATCCCCATCACCTCCTTCATAATACTCTGCCAAATCCAAAAGTTTAAATAACAGTGAAATATTCAAATTAATAGACAATTCCACTTCATAGGCATTTCCATAATTATGCATTTTCACTATCTTGCATAGTCCAAACTTCTTCATTTTTAGTTTATTATTTGTACCTACTAGAACACACTCCTTTCTCAAATAAACCATGACTTCATCTCCAATCTAAAAATTTTTACACCTCCTTTTCATATCAGCCTTAGCCTTGTACTTCAATAGTACTTATCTCTCCTTTATCCAACTACCCCAGTTTAGAAGCATTTCTGGGATTGCTTCCATATGCAATCTGGAATGGTGATTTACTAGCACTCCTATTGACAAAATTATTATATGCAAATTCTACTTGTGGTAAAATTAGATCCCATCCTTTTGGTTTATCTCCAACCAAACATCTCAACAAGTTTCCCAAATTGTGATTCACAACTTCTATTTGTCCATCAATCCATGGATAATGTGATGAAATGAACTTCAAATTTTTCCTCAATTTCTTCCATAATGTATGCCAAAAATACCCAACAAATTTGGTATCACAATCTAAAACAATACTCTGATAGCCCTTATTTTCAATGTGCCAAAACCTTGGAAATTTATTGTGAAAATATTTTGAAATATGTTGTTTTTTTAGGATTCATTCTTAATTTTTTATCAGTTTTCTAGAAAACAACCCTAACCTGATTATTTTTCCCTAGCCCAGTTTGAAAATCTTGCCCTAGTAAGATAGTCTAATATCCTAAGAATTATTTCTTTACCCTATTATGGAAATAATTTTCTTAAAATTTGTAATCAATTTTCACCTTTACCCTAGGTTTTGTTTCAAGTGGGAGATTGTATGTCATTTTCAAAATTTTCATCATGTGCTACAATCTTAAAATCAAGTTTTTAGGTGTCTAGTCATGAGCTTAATATTTCCCTCTCCCAATGTTACAAAGTATAGGCTAGTAAAGGATCATAAGGTTAAAGTGTTGAGTCTCCCAATCTTAAGATATAATATATGGTCATAGCATCATGAGTGTTCAAAATGATGTTTCTGATCTTACGATCACCCTTTTTTCATGTCATATGAAGTGTCTCATGGGAAGAGTTTGAAGTTAAGTTATAAGATGTTACAAAAATAGTAATCAGTGGATTTTAAAGGAAAAAAAGAAGACCCGTGACCATACAAGAATAAATGGATCATAAGATCGCAAGGATATAAAGTGAAAATGTTGTGAAGAGTTTCAATCTTACAATAAATGGAGATCACATAATCATAGAGGATTTTCAAGGAGACCTTCAAAGATATGAAAAGTTTTGATCATAAGATCACAGGAGTAGATCATGAGGTTTTTGATGACATGATAAGGAAGTGATCATAAGATCATAAGGCAATAAATGTTAGGTGATCCAGTAATTAAAAGTGGGGTTAGGTACATGAGAATAATCTTTTGAGACACGTGGTAGTTGATATCTCTCGATGCTACAAAAAGAAATAGATCATAAGATCTCAAGGGAAAATCATAAGCTTTATAGTGCTACAAAGAAACCATAGATCATATGATCGTAGAGATAAAAGTTAAAGCTTTTGAGGCTATGATGAAGAGAGGTAATGGCTAGCGTATGGTTGGGAGGTAAAAGCAGTAGTTGAAGGTAACTTTTGAAGTTACAAAAAGGCTTAGTTAACTACAATTGTAAGTCCATAAAGGAAATGAAGTTGAGATAAGATGATATGAAGAGGTTCATTAACTGTTCAGTGTAAGTTCATGGCTTAAGAAAGTGACTTTTTTGCCAGTTTTATGATCTTAAGATATGTTGTGGCTCATAATATTGTGAGAATCTTGAAGAACCTCTTTGAAGACACAATAAATGGTATATCATAAGATAATAAAAACCATTTTCCTATCTTACAAGAATGTGATAAGGGCTTGATTTCCAAGTGATCGTAAGATCATAAGGCCAATTTTCCCCACTTTAGATGACACAAAGGGATTAAATTTTGAATTCAATTGCAAGATCGCAAACCCTAAGTTTGACATGAAAAAGCCATTTTTTCCTTTTTGAGTTGGAAAATGATAGAAAGCCCTTGCCCAATGAATTTTGAATAACATACATAAAGTTCTCAGTTGGATAGTTATGTGGACACTCCATCTAAGGTGACAAAAAAAACTGAGTTTAAGGCTTGTGCGTGTAGGAATTTAATGCATAGAGAAGGTTGATGAAGTACACACAACATAAAAACATTCTCTAAGATGGTAATAGGTTACCATCTACACAGGGAAGAGATTTCTAGTAGTTTTAGAGTTTTGACTATGAGAAGATTATTGTTTTTAGTACTAAATACAAATTTTTTTGGTGTTTTAGTTTATAGTCAAGATGTTTGACAAGGAAGTAGAGGAGATACAAGCCACAGCCATGGAAGTTGCAGAGACCTGTACTACAAAAGGAGGATTGAGATAGAAGAAACCAAACTAGTTTGCAAAAGAATAGATCAAGCTATTCCTTGAAACTTCAAATGTCATTTCTCCAAATGACCATGACTTTTATGATCTTTATGTTTTCTATAGGGATTCTATTTTGAACCCTAGAGTCAATGGTTACAAACTTTTCAAGTACTTCTACCACAACCAAATAGATATGATTCTTGTTTGCAACCCTTGGAAGAAGAATCTGGCAAAGCTTATCTTTCCAGAAGTATTTGTGGATGTTGATTTTATGAAATTCCTTATTAAATCATATAATTTGGTTGCCAAATCATTCCACAGACATGACTGGACCATTCTATGTACATTGGATAATGCTTCTTTCATTGAAACCTTTGGATTGGAGGGTGTAATGAGTGAGTTAGTGGACCTAATTGACCTTCAAGAAAATCTTGAAAGGAACACCAAGGCTTACATAGGGAAGTCTATGCTACAACATATCCCAATGGACCTCAAGAAGGTGGGTGATTATCTTAAGAAAGTGGATAAGAAGATGCCCTTGGATAAATTCAAAAACTATATTTTAAAGATAGTATATGATGTCCATAAGGTGGTAGGAAAGAATGGATTTGATATGGTCTATTGGGAAGAGTTTATTATTGCTAGAGATGTACAAGACTCCTACCATGGTGGAGAATATGACTATCTAGAGTATATTCTAGAGAAGATGAAAGATAACATAGGGCTGGTACAAAATGAAGAGATGGGAAACTTCAAGTTCTATCATTACTCATTGTTGATGCACTTGATCCTATACAAGAATGTGGGGTATATTAACCCATATTTCATTGATCACACATATGATGCAAATGGAGATTTTCTAGTTCAACTATGGACAAGGGTATGGAATAGGTTCTATTACTACTCTGACTATGTTTCTTTTCTCAATAATTTTAGTTCTATTATAATGATGTTAGATCCTAGCTACTAAAGGGCCCCTAAAATTTTGAAAAGCCTTTTGAGACCATCTCTACTCCCTGAAAATAAAATATTAGATCACAATTAGGCAGACATCTTCTTATTCCCATCTTATCCCTGATGAGATTTTATTGTTGTTCTCAACCACCCCATATATTGCCCAAATTTATCCCTCCTAGACTAGCCATCATTGAATTCATGTGGTAGTTACTCATGGTGAAAATGGAATACCTAGGACCTAAGGTGCATAGAGGCACATTTTTGTGTAGGTGCATTAGGATAGGAGACTTTTCAATTAGAAAAGAATCTTTGGATCAAATACATTCCTTCCTCCACCATTTCAATTTATCAACTACTCCCTACAGAATATATGACCTTGATAATTTGATGAGAAATACCCTCAAAGAAATTAGAAATTATGTGTTGCCAAGCACTAAGGAATTGCCTCGTGAGGACCTCATTCCCAACATTGTTGCTATGGGGGAGGCTACTGACAAATTGGAAAAAAAATTGATGATTTTTAGAGGGTGGAGAAGGAGCTAAAGAGTGTAGATCCAAATTTAAAATGCTTTTATATTCATATCCCTTATCCACAATGGATAACAAAGATGGTTATTAACCATGTTGAAATCATGGCATAGATGACAGAGGGGCTAATAGGAGAGGAGGAAAGGGTAAACCCTGATAGCCCAGAGCCTAATGTAACCTTAGAAATTGAAGAGGATGAACCTGCTAAGGCATCATGGATTACCAAGGGTAACAAAAGGAAAAACTTGGTCCACATACTAGAAAAGGTGAACCAAGGGGCACTACAACTAATGCTTGGCAAGAATTTAAAAAAAATATAATCTCAGGAAAAATTATGTACATGATAGAATAAATGTAGTAGAGAATTCCCTGATTGATTTGGAGCTAGTAGTAGCAAGACTGAATGATAGGATAATCCAAGCTCAACTGTTTATTGTATATGATGAATTCATTAAGTCTATTGAGTTCAAGAGCTTCCTTTACAAGATCAAACAAAGTGAACTAGTATTGAAGATGAAGCTAGGAGAGTCATATGAGTTGAAGCAAGAATTTATTGAGAAGCTACATGCTTATGATCCTGAAAGTGAAGTGATGACTCTTGAGGAAGCTAGGGACTTAGTGCAAAGGAGTGTTATGCTTCTAGTACTTGGCTAGGATTTGGAACAAGCATTCATGCTCAACTAGATCAAAGGATAAGAAAATCCAATATCATATGAGGCATATGGTGTTGGGGTTACAAAGGGAATTAGGTTTCAACATTGATTCCAAATATCTATTAGTATGGAGCATGGCTCCTACAACAAATAAGCCCAAGCTAATGGATGTGCAGAGCACATATCAGGGCAATATGATAGTATGGACTATACAAGGTACCTAAGTTATAAAAATATCCATGGCCATGAAACACTTCTCATTCATGAATGATGCTAAGGTGGAGCAGATTGAAACAAGACTATCTAAGGCCTTCCATGCCTATATAGATGTCAGGAATCTTTATGAGGAAGAGATCATAAAGAGCCATGTGTACAAACAAAGAATAGAAGATCTAGAGGCTAAATTTTAAGGGCTAGAAGTTGAACTTACATCTTTGAGAGAAAAACTATCTAATGCAAAAGAACTAGCTAGTGTAGAATAGAGAAAAGAATAGAGTGTCTAGGAGAAACTAGCTAGTGTCACAATAGAAACAACTACTCAAAAGAAGGAGCTAGAAACAAAGGAGATAGAGCCTACAAGAATGAGCATTGATTCTCCATCTCTATAGCAAAGTGATGAGATAAGGAAAAGTGTCCATAAGAGCATGATAGGCCATAGAGTGTGAACTCTGAAAACTGCACCTCAATAGGATCATACTCTGTTTATTTCTTTACAATATGTTGGACATGTTTGCAATGAAGCACTTGCATGGCTATCACCTACTTTTAATCTATGGGGGCCATACACTCAATTTTTGGAGAGCTTAATTATGTTGATGGATAAGAAGCCATATTTTCTTGATAAAATCATTATAGTAAAGGAGGGCCTAGAGAAAGTAAAATAATTAATACGCTTCTTTATTGATAAGTTACAAATTATAAAATGGAAGATGAAATTCTTAACATAGGGGATTCAGCCCTGCATTCCATCAATTTTGGATGTTGATAGTAAATTGAAAGATTGGCAGGAGTAGTTAGATTCTTTTGATACAGTACTCACTCATGCAGGCACAATATCAATTTTTGAAGATAGTAGTGATATTCCTTTTAATAACCTAATTGATTCTTTATTTAAGGTTGAAAATATCTTAAATAAGTTTTTAGTAGAATCAAGGACCATAACTAATGCCAGGTGGATTAAAGCCAAAAAATAATTAGATGAAGTTAAGACAACCAAATGGCCTATGAAAATGGAAATATATTTATGGGAGGCAGTTGGAGAGATTAAGGCTCTGCCAGCAGGGAGTATCTAAAGATTTATGTGATTAAAGGTAGTGAGAGATTTGGCTAAGATCAAATATATTGAGCGGCTCATTACGAAAGTAAATTTCTCAAAAATGAATATATTAAACTTTTTGAAGATTTTAAGGAAGTTAGAGAAAGAAGAAGACAAAAGGGAATGTTTTAATTGTAACTTTTTGGGAATGTCTTGCCTTTTTTTTTTTTCCATTAGTGTTTTGACATATGTCCTCCCATCTAAAGCTTGTTGCAATCCTTCTATATAAGGATTTCCAAGATGTGGAGTAGAGATCCAAAGTCTATAGAATTTTTAGTGTTTTATGTTATTCATAGTTGGTCCAATTTTTGTCAATTATATGAATGTATTGAGTCTTGAAAATCTGAGATACAATGAACATTGAATGATTTAGTTTGTCAAGTTCTGAGTTATACTTTGATTTTATATCAATAATGTATTTTTTTTCAAAGGAAATTAATATAAAAAGGAAGTTCTACATATTTGTTTCTCTAAGTTTGTCTACATTCTTACATATCTATAATCTTGGGATCAAAATGAACAAAGTTCTTTCATTTTAATGTAGCTAGGATGAGTTGTATATCTTTTATTAATTGCTTTTAATTTAAAGAGTTAAGTGCTTTCAATAATTGATAGGGTTTCTAGATATATGGGTGGGATATCATAAGAATGAATATTAGAGTTAACTATTGACAAATTTAATTACAAGTCAATTAAATAGGTCTAGAGTTATTGATATTGACTCTGTATAGAAATAGATAAGGCACTGATCAATTAATTCAATTGCAAGATCATATGTTCATATGGTTGCATAATGCATATATCAATCAAAAATCAATTTTCCATTTATGTAACAAAGAACTAAAATTGTTCGTCAACACTTTTTTGTAATAGCTTTCCTTTTGAGTTATAACTAGCTATTGTAATCAATTTGTATAGGGGATAAATTTGAAAGAAGAAGTGTTAATGAGAAACTATCTAAAGAATATATCAAAATAACCAATCATATTCAAATTCTTGAGGTGCACCTGCCTTAGCCCTACATAGCCTAAAGTGTAGAGAGTCCTTTGTAATCTGTTGAAGTTGGTCCAGAGCTGAGATTAACCCTATTGAATATAGGATCTAGCTAGTTCTTAGGATTGTTTTCATCTACAGCATCCTAGTATTGGGTTCAAAGAAACCTAGTAGTTCCTAACAAAAAAACCAACAAAATGGCGACTCTACTAGGGACCTTGTGTAAAGAATCTTGGCATAGAGTTATAGTCTCTAGTGGTATTCATACTCTTCTAGTGTCTTGTTTCCAAAGTAGAGTTGTATTACCTAGTGTACAAAGTTGAAATTTTTCTTGTTGGCACTTTATATCAGATTCATTTTTGAAATTTTTCTCATGATATTTTCAAGTCTTTAAGGTCATTTTAAAATACTTTCCCTTCATAGGGTGGCACATCAATCAAAAGGTTTTGTAGCTAGTGCTATATATTTCAAACATTTCTAACCAATGAAAAATAAGAAGAAAAATACAAAGGCTAACCCAAAAATACCAATGTACATAGAATTACCTCTTGGGGGTAGGAAGAATCAAAATAAAAAGAGAATAGATTCTAATTCTATGAGGAATCCTGGGGCTAGTGTGTTAGCCCATTCAAAATACCAACCTATGGTAGAAAGAGGATCATCTTCCTTGAGTTTTGAATCTGAAACTAATATACTATTGGGGGAGACATTCACCACCCCATTTTAAGAAGAGAGTTTATCATGATAAGAATGTATCTTCTATAGGGAACATACCTTGTAGACCAGATATGGTGAATGAAATGAGACATAGGTGGGGATATAGGGGTAATATGGATTTTGGATTCAATCCTAGACAAGGACCATATAAGGAAAGAAATCTCATAGATTTAGATGACCCAGTGGATTTAGAAGCCACTTTTGCAAACCCAGTAGAATTGTTTTTAGAACTAGATCATCTTAGGAAAAGGATTGTAGAAGAAGAGGCCAAACACATAAATTTGGAGAAGATAAATAAAAAATTACCATCAATACTCTCATTGAGAGAGATTAATTACTTAGGAGAATGTCTTCCTTACAAGAGAAAAATAAAAGGCTAGAAAACAAATCTTGTAAACTGCACTTAGTTTTAAGATCCAAAGTCCAAGAGTAGGAGTACCTTCTTAAAGAGAAGGAGGGGCCTTTTATCTCACAAGTTCAACCCTATAGGCATGTTGAACCTAAGGTTATAAATTTAACTATCAAATATCCTAATAAAGAAAAATAAAAGGTGGTAGGGGTACAAATAAGTAAGCCCCAAGTTCTTCTGAGTAAATTGGCAAGCCTTTTCATGTCTAAGCTTGACCTAGATCTAGAAAAGTCTAGAAAGGAGAGAGAGGATCTAGCTAAAGAGCTTGAGAAGGTCAAGAATGAGGCCCAAGATGTTGAGATTAGAAAAAAAATAGTTTATTAAATCTAATTCTTTCCTATCATCTTGGCCAGACCAATCCTTAACAAGTTGTCCCATCTGTTCCTACTTGTGGACCTCTATTAACTAGCCAAAACATATCATAGTTAGCCCCTACCTCATCCTCTACTACAATTAGTCAAATACATGTGACTCAGCAAGTTCAACAACCTTAAATCCCTATCCAAAACCATGTTTCTAGAAAAATTACTTCAAATGTGATAGGATTCCAGAGAAAACCCATTTATATGGAGAAATATTTAAAAAAATGTCATGTGTAGGAATTCTTGGGTTTCTACATCCTATTTCTAATGATCTAAGAGACAAGGTTACTAAGTTTTCAGGAAACAATTTTGTGACTGGTGAAGAGAACCTAAGAATATTATAGGTATGATCAATGACTATGAGGTAGAGCATGAGGATGTAGCAATGAAGTTATTTGTACACTTATTAACTGAAGATGCTAGGGACTAGATTATAAGGTTGTCTGATGATAGTGTAGCCTCATGGAATGACTTAGAAAAAAATTTCAAAGAGCAATATGGTGACAACACCAATGCTAGCTTTATGTTGAATGAGTTTAACAACATAAAAAAGAGCCCTAATGAGTCTACATTTTATTTAAATGTGAGATTTTAGAAAGGGATATATAAGTTGTTCCAAGTAATGAGATTTGGTGAAGATGTATGCCTCACAACTTACTTTAATGCTTTTGATAGTAAGATGGCATATAATCTAAGGGACAAGGATCCTAGAACACTGAGGGAGGCTTATAAGATGGTTGTAAATATTGAAAATAATAGAAGAGCCTTTGGTGAATTGGGAAGAAGGGATGAACAAAAATTGTTTAATCCAAGAAATAAGAAAGAAGGTGAAAATCCTATTGTAGGTAAGAATCCTAAAAAGGATGCAATGGGTCAAGTGTTAAACATACTAAAGAGTTTAAATCCACCAACAAACCAAGACAATAAGAAAAATATTAGTGATAAACCTTAGTTTAATACCCATTACAACAAGCAACCTCAGATGTAGAATTATCCCTATACTACTCAATGGAAAGATGGAAAAACCATCCCCAATATTGCTCAAGGAAATAAAGATAAGGATACACCAGACCCACTACAAAGAAATTTTGTAAACATGGTGGAAGAGATTCCTTGGTCTATTGTGTGCTAGTTGCCTCATTCTCCTGACTATTGTTCAATTACTCAATCCTTTTGGCGAATCAGTAAGCACAAAATGAAGAAGGAGAGGAAGAGAACCATGAGGATGTTGCATGAAATATGATAAACTCATGTGACAATGCTGATGAATCTAACATAGAAGATTCTAAACATGGTGTTGTAAATCAGAGAGATGTATATCAATTGGACCATTAGCAAGTTGTTTTAGATGATGAATATCCAGAAGGAGATAAAATGTGTAACATGATGTCAGGCATGAATCATATGAACTTGAGAAAACCATCAAGTGAGGAGATTGATAGAATCACTATTGAAATGATTTCTCAAGTGTATAGCACTTACAATCTAAAAAATAGGATTGTGAACAATACTTTTGGTAAGCCCTCTGGTATTTTCATTAAGGATACTTCTCATAAAATGGATGATGAGAATAAGAAGGAAGATCCAATGATTGAAAAAATTAAAGACAATAAAAGTAAGAAGTGGGAACCAAAAAAGAAAGTGCAATTTCAAGGAGATGAAATAGTCAAAGCCAATGTACAAGAAAGGAAGTCAAGCCCTAATGTCACCAAGAAAGTAAAGGAACCTATTGTTCAAGAGAAAACAATCAGAGGTAATCTTCCCAAAAATTTTACATATGATCTTGTTGGTATGATTTATATGTTGTCTCAAATTACTGTCAAGGTTCCCTAATCTAAAATGTTTAGAATACAAGAATAGAAGAATTAGGCTTTGTCTTGGTTAAGTGGCATAGGAAGTAGTAATGTTGTGGAACAAGAACTGTCAGTAGTGTAGTAGATACCACTTGTAATAAAAGATAAGGAGGACAAAGGAGTCATGTCCCAAATACCCCAGATGTACTTAGATAACTCCTCTACACCTTATATAGAGCACATTGATCCTTTTTTCCTCGGTTTGGTCATAAATGGTAGAATTTTAAAAAATTGCATGATTGACTCAGGGGCATCAAACACTGTTATGACTTTCAAGGTTATGGAATCCCTTGGCTTGGAATTAGATAAAAAATAGGGTAGATGTAGAGAAATGGATGTAAGGGAAGTGCCTATCATAGGTAAAATCAATGCCTTACCTTGTAGACTAGTTGCCTACCCTAATGTTGAGTTAACTATGACTGTCCTAGTAGTTAATATCCCTCCACATTATGGGATGCTAATCTCTAGGAAATGGAGTGCAACAATGAAAGGTAGTCTACAATGTGACTTATCATATGCTACTTTTCACATAGCAGATAAGGCTATCAAAATTGATAGGGAACCAAGGGTCACCCATGTATTTGAGGACAACATGGATAAAGATGCTACATGCTTTCTAGATACAGAGGTTAATTCTTTCAAAGCTAAACTTGTTATTCAATAAATTGAAAAATCACCCCCATTGATTGCACAAGAGGTAACAAACTATTTGGACTCCCAAAATATTTGGACCATGTACTTTGATGGAGCAAGCTCTAAAGAAGGATCTAGAGAAGGATTTTTTTTTTATATGTCCTAATAAGAATACATTTAGGTATTCATTTACTCCAAATTTTACATGCACTAATAAAAGTGCAAAATATGAGGTACTTTTATTGGGATTAAAAGTGGCAGTTATTCATGGAATTAAAAAAATTGCATGTTATTAGTGACTCAAAGCTAGTGGTGTCTCAAATTAAGGGGGCATATGCCTCCAAGAACAAAAGGCTAAAATAGTATAGGAATTTTTTTGGGACCAAATAGAAACATTTGATGCCTTTGGAATTTCTTAGATGGACAGAAGTAACAACAAGATGCCTAACTTGCTAGCTAATGTGGAAATCAAGCCTAATGGTGTATCATTTTTTGGTGTATCTACAATTGAGATGCAAAATAGGCCTTCTATCCCTAAAAATGTATAAAATTAGCAAGTATTTGAAGATGATAAAGATATCTTGAACTTTCTTCTTAATGAAGATAAGTATCATGACTAAGAGTTGGACTATAGTGCTTTGGTAGAAACAATAGATGGAAAGCAAACCATCTTTGGTCAATAAATCCTACAATTTTTTTTTTTTTAAAAAGGTACCTAAAGGTTTTTTGGTACTTGAGAGTGTCTTTGATAACCAAGATAGAGTGCATTCATACGTCAAAACAAGAAGCCACAAGAGCTTGAAGCGATCAATCTTGGCACTGTTGAATCTCCCAAAAAGGTATACATTGGTAGGACCTTATCCCCTACAATTAGGAAATCTTTGATAGATCTATTGAGGAAATTAATACATGTTTATGTATGGTCATATGATGACCTTAAGCCCTACAGAGAAGATCATTTTCAACATATAATACCTCTAAAAAAAAATGTTAAACCAGTTAGACAAAAATAGAGACTTGTTAATCTCACTCTAGCCCCTAAAATGTAGGAAGAACACATGAAGCTAAGTGAGGGGGGATAATCAAGGCAATCAAAAACTCTTCATGGGTGTCAAACTGAGTGCTAGTCAAGAAAAAGAATGGAGATATTAGGTTGTGTGTTGATTTTAGAAATCTGAATATTGCATCATTGAAAGATAATTATGGATTTCCCAATATGGAAGCTATGTTTCAGCAAGTCACTAGTTAGAGTCAATGTCAATGATGAATGGTTTCTTAGGGTATAACTAGGTCCTTGTTGATGAAAAAGAACAATTTAAAACAACTTTCACTACTCCTTGGGGGACTTATGTGTATGTAAGGATGCCTTTTGGCCTAATAAATGCAAGAGCAACATTCCAAAGAGCTATGGATGTTGTTTTTTAGGAGTATATTGACAAATTCATGGTTTTATATTAGGATGATCTTACTACATACTCAAAAAATGTTGAGGACCATTGCAGACATTTAGAAAAGATTTTTATCAAATCCTTAGAGTATGTTGCTTCCCTAAACCCAAAGAAATGTACTTTTGGAGTGATAGAGGGGAAACTATTGGGTCATATAGTATCTAGAGAAGGGGTTAAGGTTGGCCTTGAAAGAGTAGCAGCAATTGATAAGGTGCCAAGGCCCAAGAATGTTGAAGGTATACAGTCTTTCTTTGGAAAATTTAATTTCTTGAGGAGATTTGTAACTAACTTTTTTGAGATCAGTAGACCAATGTCCAAGATGCTCAAGAAGGGAGCAACTATCAGTTGGGAAGGTGAACCTACTATTGCCTTCCAAGAAATTAAAAGTGCTATTAAGAATGCACTAGTCCTGAGGACACCTAATTACAAAAGGCCCATGCATATTTTTTCTTTTGCATCTTTTCATACTATAGCAATAGTTCTACTATAGAAAAATTAAGATGGCAGTGAGGAACCAACTTTAGAAAATCCCTTTAGCCTACAAAAATTAAATATGAAATAAATGAAAAGAAGGCATTTGCACTTGTCAAATTTATCAAATTTTTTAGATGTTACCTAGTAGGTGCTACTATTATTGTATTTGTGCCAAGTGTCAGAGTTATAGATAGTTTCTCTAAGTGGGAGGTAGTTGGTGGAAGATGCAGATGGATAAATAGCATCTAAGAGTTTAATATTGATATCTAGATCACTAAGTTAGTAAGAGGTCAAGGTTTAGAAAAGCTAATGCCTTAATCAAATCTAGATGCTAATCAAATAAATGTTATATGTGAAGACCTCAAATCTAACACATGTGATATGAATCAATGTGATTGGTATAAAAATACGATATACTATTTGAAATATATGCAAGCTCCACCCCATCTAATAGACAATGAAAGGAGGACTATAAAGTTACATTCAGTTAGATACATTATTGTCAATGGAATTCTTTGGTGGAGAAATTTTGAAGGAATACTTTTGAAGTGCATTGATCAAAATGAATCAGAGAAATTACTAAATGACATGCATTCAAGGGTATGTGGAGTTCATTACATGGAAAAGACTACTTCCCATAAGGTTATGAAGTAGGCTTCTAGTGGCCTAGCTTATTTAAAGATGCACAAATCCTAGTTGGAAAGTGTGACTTGCCAAAGATTTGCTAGAAAATTAAAGTTCTCTAGGAATCTTCCTTTGAGATCTATGGAAGTACAAGCACCCTTTCAAAAATGGGGAATGTATTTCATAGGTGATGAATTCAACCAAATCTAGTACTGGTTACTCTTGGATATTGGTTGCAACTACTTACTTTACAAAATAGGTAAAGGTCATTCCTACCAAGAAAGCTACTAGAAAAGTGGTTATAAATTTCCTACTAAATAACATTATAACAAGGTTTGGGTGTCCTTAAAGAATAGTGATTGATAATGTCATGTGCTTTAGGTCTAATGAATTTATCAAATTTGGTGACAAGTATGGCATTACCAGATCAACATCATCACACTATCATCCACAAGGAAATGGACAGGCTAAATCCATAAATAAGAGCTTGTTGAAAGTCATAAAAAGGACTTTGAATGATAACAAGAAGGCATGGGACTCTGAGTTATAGTTAGCAGTCTAGGCTAATAGAGTGAATGTCAAGAAGGTAATAGATGTTTCACCTTTTGACCTAGTAAATGGAATCTAGGATAGGATGCCATAGAACAACATGATAGGCCTATATAATTACATCCATATGTATGATGATGATATCATTGATGATATGAAAGAGAGGACGGATGAATTAGTAGGGTTGACTGAGACAAGGAAAGAAGCCTCTACTAGGAATGTAGAACTACAGTTGTAGACAAAACTTTTGTATGATAAGAAGGTAGTGGCAAGAAACTTTGAACCATATCATTTATTTCTAATGTGGAATGCAAGGATTGAGGATAAAGGAAAGCATGGAAAATTTGATCCTATCTCACTTGGCCCATATTTGGTTGATTCTAAATGGGGTGAGGATTCCTCTTTCATAAAAGAACTAGCAAGAAGCATTCTTGAAGTCCCATTTCATGGACAATTCTTGAAGAAATACTTCTATTGAAGGTATTTTTTTCCACAAACAATAGTTAGGTTGTATATCTTTGTATATTTTTTTAAATTCATGTGCATATGTCTATGTCTCTGTATATATGTATATAACCATGTATAGCCTCAAAGTTGTCATAGGTTGTCATGTGTGTGGTTTTCTTAACCTAGAAATTATGATTTCTTTCATGGATATAGGTTATCCATCATCCCCAGATAGAGCCACTAATACCCCTTATTTTCACTGTGCCAAAACTGTGGAAATTTATTGTGAAAATATTTTGAAATATGTTTCTTTTTTAGGGTTCATTCTTAATTTTTTATCATTTTTCCAAAAAAAAACCCTAACCTAATTATTTTTCCCTAGCCCAGTTTGAAAATCTTGCCCTAGTAGGATAGTCTATTATCCTAAGAATTATGTCTTTACCCTATCATGGAAAGAATTTCCTTAAAATTTGTAATCAATTTTCACCTTTACCCTAGGTTTTGTTTCAAGTGGGAGATTGTGTGTCATTTTCTAATTTTCATCATGTGATATGATCTAGGGTTTTATGCATCTAGTCATGAGCTTAAGATTTCCCTTTCCTAATGTTATGAAGTATAGGCTAGCAGAAGATAGTAAGGGTAAAGTGTTGAATCTCCCAATCTTTAGATATACTATATGGTCATTGCATTGCAGGTGTTCAAAATGATTCTTTCGATCTTACGATCACCCTTTCGTTGTGTCATATTAAGTGTCTAATGGGATGAGTTTGAAGTTAAGTTATTAGATGTTATAAAAATAGTAATTGTGGGAATGTAAAGGTAGAAAGGAAGACCTATGACTATACGAGAAAAAAAGTATCATAATATCACAAGGATATAAAGTGCAAAGGTTGTGGAGAGTTTTGATCTTACGATAAATGGAGAGCACATAATTGTAGAGGCTTTTCAAGCAGACCTCTGAAGAAATGTGATGTGAAGATTCTTCATCTAAGAGCTTCTAGCTCATCCCAAGATACTCCTATCCTATTATAGGTATTATCTCCTAACCCTAACTCAAAGGATCCCTCTACAACCCCCTTTCCCTAAGAAACTCACCCATCAATTCAAAACTTCCATGTCATTCTCCCAATTCACCTAAAAAGCATTCTTTGGCTTAGAATACCAAAAATTACCCAAGAACACCAAGTGACTCAAAAAAAAGTTATAACACTCCTATTTAGGTTATAAATGCATTCCTCATCATTATGCACCATTCTTTCAAGGTTCTTTCACCCAAATCACCAAATTGGCTAGTTAGGCCTTGTAGCCCTAGGAGCCCCTATTAGCCCACCTAGAATTAAGGAAAAAGCTATAACTCAAAAAAACCCTTAATAATTCCCCTTGGTGTGTGCTATAAATTTTTCCCTATGACCTCCCGTTGAATATTTTGCAAGTCTAGGGTTCCAGCAATGTTTGTACTATACATATTCAAACAATCCTACTTCCAAGGGTTTTGGAAGCAATGTTGGTGTTTTCTCTCTTACAAGCATCAAAATCCATACCTATCCTCCTCCTTTGAGTTTATATTTCTTGACACATTGATCCTACCTTACCAATTCAATATGGACCCATGTCAATCACTTGTTCTTCACAAGAACTCCTTACAAGCATTTCCTTGCATCTTGCCAAGCTTGCTAGCTTGTCTAGGGCTCACTTGTAAAAACAAAAAATGGCCTTCCATAAACTCAAAGAAACATATTTAAAATATATAAAGAGGCTACTTCTTGGACTCCAATAACCATGGTGATTAGATCAACGACACTCAATCTATAGCCCATCCCATTCTTGTTACTCAAAACTGAATAGTAGGGTTAACAAAAACAAATAATTTCCTAAACCTTATTGAATTCCTAATTGAAACCAAAAAAATTACACATAGACTTAATAAATGAACACAATATTCATTTATATTAAAAATATTCTTCTATTCAATCCAAAAATTCCAAACTACGCTCAAAATGCTCAAAACTGTCATGTTGTTGAATTTTGTTCGTACATCCAATTGTGCAGCCCTTGGAACTGAGTTGAAAAAATCTTAAATAGACTTCACCTTTTCTCCTATTGTTCAGCTCAAACCATAATTTCCCCAAATCTTTCGCTTTTCAAAATTGCCTGAAAAGTTGTCCAGCAATTTTGCAAAATTGCAAAGTTGTCAATGCAACTTTTTGACAATTTTTGCATTTTTGCTCGTAGACTCTCCAAAATTGCAAAGAATGTTGTCAAACCTCTTATGATTACCTTAGAACATCTAAGGGCCATATTGACATTACCCTTTACCCATTTTATGGAATTTTACCTCATTTTGTCTCTTAGAGCAATTTTGCAATTTTCAACCACCAAGACCTAATTGACCAAATTAGACTCCTAAATCAAAACCTATCAACTAAAACCTATTAAGAAAACCTTTGGACTCTATTTTTATTCCTTATTAACCCCATGGTCCATGGTTTTTTAGACCATCCATAAACCAAAAAGTAGACTTATGGTTTGACCTTACCCTAGGTGCTCTTGCACCATTCCCCCCTGTATGAAAGAGTTAAGGTATTGATGGATATAAGAACTCAACTGGTGCCTAGCTTCTTGAAGTCACCCTCAGCAATAAAACTTTCCTCAGCCTCAAATAAATCCATCCATTTTACCAAATGCTCCTTGTAGACCTTATTTCGTGTGCTCTTCTTCACTTTGGATTCCAATAACTTTTCAACTTGTGGTTGCTTCTTTTCAGGTAACTTCATGTTAGCTACATCCTTTTTCAACTCCTCTTAATATTATATGTCATCCATCTTAGGACCTTTGTATGGTAATATTTCTTCCACATTGAAGATTGGATAAAGAAACATGTCCTTTGTTAGATCTATTTTGTAGGCATTGGGTCCATACTTTTCAAGAATCTTGCATGGCCCAATCCTTCTAATCTACAATTTTCTAGGGATTCCCTTTTGTAACCTGGCCTCATTGAGATACACCATCATCAAGTCTCCTACTTGAAACTACAACTCTCTCTTCCCCCCATCCTTCTTCTCCTTCAACTTTTGATTGGCTTCCATCAAAGTTTGCTTCACCTAATCATGTACCTCCTTCATTGATTGCACAAAGTCATCATCTTGTCCACTGATCTTGTCATGTGAAGGTAGGTCCCTCAACTCCATTATACCTCTTGGGTGAGCACCATATACCACTTGTAAAGGACTTAACCCTATTGTCCTATTCGTACTATCATTGTATGCAAATTCAGCTTGGGGAATAACTTGTTCCCATCTTTTTCCATATTCCTTGGTGAGGCACCTTAATAAGTTTCCCAATACCCTATTTATCACCTCTATTTGACCAAAAGTTTGAGGATGGTAGGTAGAGCTATGTGCTAGGTTTTTCCAAGCCTCTTCCATAGGGTCTTCCAAAAGTGTCCCATAAACTTAACATCCCTATCAGCTACTATGCTCCTTGGTAAGCCATGTATCCTAACCACCTCCTTGAAGAACAGGTTGGACACATCACTTGCATCATCTGTAGTCTTTCATGGTATGAAGTGGCTCATCTTTCTAAACCCATCTACTACCACAAAGACATTGTCCATCCCTATCCTAGTCCTTGATAATCCTACTATTAAATCCATGTTGATGCATTCCCAAGGTCTATTAGGAATAGGGAGAGGTTGGTAGAGCCCTGCATTTGATAAAGTTCCCTTTACCTTTTGACATATGTTGCATTACTCCACATACCTCCTAAGATCTCTTTTCATCTTAGGCTAGTAATAGAACCTTTCCACAAGGTCCAAGGTCTTGCTCAAACCAAAGTGCCCACTCATGCTCCCATTGTGCTTCTCTTGTATGAGATTCTCCCTCATGGATCCCCTTGTGATGCACAACTTTTGACCCTTGAACAATAGTCCATTCTATAGGGTATATTCAAAAAAATCACTATGGAAATGATTAGGAAAATCATTACATACCTTATAAGCCTTTGAGAAATTAGTTTCTTCCTCATACTAATATTTTAAGCCATCCAAGATAATGCTCTGTATCTTGACTTCTTGCACTATCATCAACCTCCTTCTCAAAGCATTTTCCACCTTATTGTTTATCCCATTCTTATTCTTGATAGTGAAGGTATAGGACTGTAAAAACTCCATCCATTTGATGTGTCTTAGACTTAGTTTCTCTTGTGAGTTAATAAAACTCAAGTGCTAGTTATTTGTGAAGACAACAAACTCCTTAAGAAAAAAGTAGTGACTCCACTTCTTGAGGGCTTGGACAAGTGCATAAAGATCTAGGTCATATGTTGAATACCTTCTCTTGGATTCATTAAGCCTCTCACTAAAAAATGCTACTGGTCTACCCTCCAAGCTCAAAACTGCCCCAACTGCTATGTCACTAGCATCACACTCCACCATGAATGGCTTCTCAAAACTAGGGAGAACCAAGATAGGTTAGGTTGTTACCTCCTTCTTCAATCTCTCAAAACTCAGATCTATAAGTTTGGTCCAAACAAATTTAGTCTTCATGACCCCTTTGATTGTATCCATCATAGGTGCACATGTTTCACTAAATATTCTTACAAAATTCCTATAAAATTGTACCAATCCATGAAAAATCTTGACCTTAGTAGCAAATCTAGGTGTAGGCCAACTCAAAATAGCCTCTACTTTATCCTTTTCCATCTTAAGAATTCCTTGGGATACTACAAACCCCAAATATACCAGTTCCTCTTTCATGAACTCACTTTTCTCCAAATTTACTATCAACTTCTCCTCTTGGAGCTTCCTTAATAACAACACTAGGTGTTTCATATGTTCCTCCTTGGTCTTACTAAAGATGAGAATGTCATCTATGTATACTACAACAAATACCCTAATGTAATCCTTCAAAGCCTCATTCATGACTCTCATGAAGGTACTTGGTGTTCATTGGTAAGGCCAAATGGCATTACCAACCACTCACAGAGACCCACAATAGTCTTGAATACAGACTTCCATTCATCCCCTTCTTTCATCCTAATTTAATAGTATCCACTTTTAAGATCAATTTTGGAAAAATACCTAACTCCACCTAGACAATCCATCAAGTCTTCTATCCTATCAATAGGAAATATGCACCTAATTATGATTCTATTAATTTCCCTAGAATCAATACCCACTCTCCACTTACCTCCCTTTTTAGGTGCCAAGACCACTGGTATGGAACATGGACTAATGCTCTTCCTAATTAACCCTTAATCAAGTAGGTCTTGAACTTGCCTTGTAATCTCCTTGTTCTACTCTGGAGTCATCTTGTATGCATCTTTGTTTGGTAGTGATCCTACTAGTATGAAGTTAATTTGATGACTTATGGCCCTCTTAGGTGGAAGAGTAGGTGGTGCTCCATCATAGATTATGTCTTTAAATTAGTCCAATAGGTCCTACACTTCTATAGGTATAGGTGTGGATATAGACATCTTCTCCACCTTAGACTTTAGCATAATAACATAACCTACTCCTTCACTCTCTCTCAAGTCCTTAAGGAGTTCATTTCCACTCATGAGCAATTATTTAGTAGTAGATTTATCCTCCTTATCTTCTTCCACTATAGACTATATTCCATAAGTGACACCATCCCTCTTAAAGGAACACTTGTTCTCCTTTCCATGATGCACTGCCTCCCTATCATACTACCAAGGTCTTCCCAATAGTAGGTGGCAAGCATCCATTGGAAGCATATCACACAAGATCCTATCTTGATACTTGCCAATGGTGATGTCTACCCACACTTGTTCATTCACTAGGATATTGTGCCCCTTATTCTACCAAGGCATGTTGTAAGGGCACACATGTGTAATCTTGGTGAAACCAAGCTTTTTTACTCCCTCCTCTAACAAGACATTGTTAGTAGACCCTGAATCTATGATTACCTTGCATACTTTGCCCAATATCTTGCATGTGATTCTAAATAGTGCTCTCCTCTACTTTGGCTCATCCTTGACTAGTTCCTTAACCAATACCCTCCTCAACATGAGGTTTTCCCCTTTCTCCACATCAAGGTCCACTTCTCTTTCCTTCTAACTTTCCTCTTCTTGGACATAGTTAATCTTATTTTCCCCATAACAAGATGATGTCATTTTTGGACATCTATAAGCATGGTATCCTAGCATACCACAGTTTTTACTAAAGTGTGAACCTCTATTGTTGTTTCCATTTTTGCCTCTGCCACTACTGTTAGATCCCCTTCCTCTACTAGAGCCTCCTCTCTAACTAGTTTCATTGGTATTCTCACTATACCTAGAGTCCCCATAGCTTCTCTACTCATTACTCCTACCACTAGAGCCTCTCCTTGAACCACCTCTAAATTCTTTACCTCTACCCCTGCTCTTAGTGCTAGAGTCCCCTTTCTTCCTTAGTTTTTCCTCCACCTTCCTAGCCATTTGAAAACAAATCTAAAGAGTGGTGAGGCTAAACAAACTTAGCTCATCCTGTATAGACCATTTAAGGCCATTTAAGTACCTTTCCACCTTGATACTCTCTACTTCTCACACCCTTGACCTTAGTGCCAACTACTGAAACTCCTCAATATAGGTAGCCACATCAAGTTCTTTCTTTCGAAGTTTCTACCTCTACTTATGGATCTGAATCTCATAATCCTCTAGTAGATATGTTTCTTTGATCTTTTCCATCATTTCTTTCTAATAAGCTATAGGCTTCTTCCCCTCACTTTATATTTCTTCTTGCACAAAATTTGAACATGTCAAAGCTTGACCATTCAATCCAAATGTTGCAAACGTCACCTTTTGGGCCTCTATTGTCCCTTCAAAACTCAAAGTTGTTCTCAATTCTCTCAAGCTACTTTAAGTCTACCTCTACATCTATGTTTCCATGAAATAAAGACACATTCTCTAGACTCTTACCTCCAAAATATTTGAGGGCTTTCAAGAATGGTTCTTTCTCACCAAGTGGAGGATCCGGTTTAGGTATCTCATCCTCCAAACTCACCTTGACTTTACCTTTTCCAAAGTCTTCATCTTCCTTAGCTTGGTTTGCATCCTCTATCTCTTTCAACTTGTCTTTCACTTCCTCTAGGACCTCATCTAGAACCCTGGTCTTCTCTTCTAAGAGCTTCATTTTCTCTTCCACTTCCTTTTCCAACTCTACATTGGTCACCATCTTGGTAGATCCACTTGACTCTATGGGATATAGCATGCCACCACAAGCCAAATCTTATGGCTCTAATACCACTTTGATGGGGATCATCTTCAACTAAGAGCTTCTAGTTCTCCCTGGGATGCTCCTATACCACTATAGGGTCTTCTCTCCTAACCCTAACTTAGAGGATCCCTCTACAACCCACTTTCCTTAAGAAACTCAACTACTAATTCAAAACTTCCATTTCATTCTCCCAATTCACCTAAAATGCATTCTTTGGCTTAGAATGTCAAAACTTCCCCAAGAACACCAAGTGCCTCAAGAACAAGGTAGAAAACTCCTATTGAGGTTCTAAATACATTCCTTATCAGTCTACACCATTCTTTCAAGGTTCTTTCACCCAAATCATCAAATTGGCTAGTTAGACCTTGTAGCCCTAGGAGCCCCTATTAGCCCTCCTAGAATCAAGGAAAGAGATATAACTCAAAAGGTCCCATTGGTTTATACTAGAATTTTTTTCCCTATGACCACCCCTTGAAGATTTTTCAAGTCTAGGGTTCCAACAATGTTTGTACTGTATGAATTTAGAAAACCCTACTTTTAAGGGTTTTGAAGCAATGTTGGTGTTTTCTCTCTTGTAAGTGTCAAACTCCATACCCAACCTCCTCCTTTGATTTTATCTTTCCCAAAATATTTCTCCTAACTTAACAATTCAAGATGGACCCATGCCAATTACCTATTCTTCACAAGAACTCCTTACAAGCATCTCCTTGCACCTTGCCAATATTACTAGCTTGCTTGGGACTCACTTGTAAAAATAGAAAATGGCCTTCCACAACCTCCTCAAACCATATTTAAAATATTTATAGAGGATATTTCTTGGTCTCCAAGAGCCATGGTGATTAGACCAAGGGACACTCAAGCTATAGCCCATTCCATTCTTGTTACTCAAAACTAGACAATAGGGTTAACAAAAATAAGTAATTTTCTAAACCTTATTGAATTCCTACTTGAAACCAAAGAAATTGCACATAGACTTAATACATGAAAAAAATACTATACTATATTAAAACCAATCTTCTATTTAATCCAAAAATCTAACCAAAAACTCCAAACTATGCTAAAAATGCTAAAAATTGTCTTGTTATTGAATGTTGTTTGTACATCCAACTATGCAACCCTTGGAACTAAGTTGGAAAAACCTTAAATAGCCTTTACCTTTCCTCCTAGTCTGAATATCAAACCATAACTACCCCAAATCATTTGGTTTTCAAAACTACCTAAAAAGTTGTCCAACAATTTTACAAAATTGTAAAGTTGTCAATGCAACTTTTTTATAATTTTTGCAATTTTGCTCTTAGACTCATGAAACTTGCAAAGAATGTTGTCAAACCTCCTAGAATTACCTTAGAACATATAAGGGCCATATTGACACACTCCTTTCCCCTTTCATGGAATTTTACCTCATTTTTTCTCCTAGAACAATTTTTGCAATTTTCAACTACCAAGACCTAATTTGAGTAAAGTATAGGAAGTTCTCAACTAGATAATTATGTGGACATTTCATCTAAGGTGATAGAAGACACTAAGTTTAAGGCTTTTGCATATAGATATTCAATTCATAGATAAGTTTCATGAAATACACATAGCATAGAAATATTCTCTAAGCCAGTAATAGGTTACCATTTGTAGAGATAAGAGATTTCCAATAGTTGCAGAGTTTTCAATGTGAGCAGATTATTGTTTTCAATACTAATTACATAGTTTTCTGGTGTTTTAGTTTATAGTAAATATATTTGACAAGGAATTAGAGGAGATCCAAGCTATAGACATGGAAGTTCTAGAGACCTCTACTGCAAAAGAAGGAAAGAGGTAGAAGAAACCAAACTAATTTTCAAAAGAATAGATCAAGTTATTCCCTAAATCTTCAAATGCCATTTCTAAAAACGACCATGAATTTCATGATCCTTATGTTTTCTATAAGGATGCTATTTTCTCAGAGTCAATGGTTACAAATTTTTAGGTACTTCTACCATAGCTGAACAAATAAGATTCCTATTTGCAATCCTTGGAAGAAGAATCTAGTAAAGCTCATCTTTCCAAAAGTATTCATGGATGTTGGTTTGTTGAAAGCCCTTGTGAAATCATACAGTCTAACTACCAAATCATTCCATAGCTGTGACAAGACTATTATGTGTGCATTGGACCGTACTTCTTTAATTAAAGCATTTGGACTAGAGGGTACAGTGAGCAAGCTAGTGAACCTAATTGACCTTCAATAAAAATTTGAAAGGAACACCGAGTCTTATCTAGGGAATTATATGCTATAGTATATCCCAATGGACCTCAAGTAGGTGGCTGATTATCCTAAGAAAGTGGATAAGAATATGTCCCTGGATAAATTCAAAAACTATTTTTTTAAGATAGTATATGATGTCCACAAGGTGGTAGGAAAGGATAGATTTGATATGGTCTATGGGGTAGAGTTTATTATTGCCAGAGATGTATAGGACTCCTACCATGGTGGAGAATATGACTATGTGGAGTATATTCTAGAGAAGATGAAAGATAACTTAGGGCTGGCACAAAATGGAGAGATGGGAAACTTCAAGTTCCATCATTACTCATTGTTGATGCAATCAATCTTATACAAGAATGTCGGGTATATTAACCCATATTTCATTGATCATACATCTGATGCAAATTGAGATTTTTTAGTTCAACTATGGACATGGGTATGGAATAAGTTCTATCACTACTCTAACTCTATTTCTTTTTTCAATAATTTTAGATCTATTATAATGAAGATGTTAGATCCTAGCTACTTTAGGGCCCCTGAAATTTTGAAAAGTCTTTTGACACTAGTCCTACTTCTTGAAAATAAAAGATTAGATCACAATTAGGGAGACATCTTCTTATTCCCAACTTTTTCCCTTATGAGATTTTATGGTTGTCCTCAACCACACCATATGTTTCCCAAATTTATCCCTCCTAGATTGGTCATCATTGAATTCATGTGGAATTTACTCATGCAAAAACTCAACCCACTTCAAATGCCTTTGGTTTAATTTTCCTTGACTATTCAAATATTACAAAGCTTGATGATCAGTACACAAAACAAACTCCTTAGGAAAAAGATAGTGTCTCCACTTCTTCAATGCCTAAACTATAGCATAAAATTCCTGATCATAAACATAATATTTTATTTTGGCATCATTCAACTTCTCACTAAAATAAGTAATGGGTCTACCTTCTTGGCTCAAAACAACTCCAATTTTAGTACCACTAGCATCATAATATACTTGAAACACCTTGTTGACATATAGAAGTGCTAAAACATGCTTCTCTATAATTGTCTATTTCAACATATTAAAAATCTTATATACTCATATAGTCCACATAAGTTGTTTCCAATCCCCTCTCATTGTTTTAGTCAAGGGTCCACAAATACTGCTGAAACCTCTTATGAACTTTTTGTAAACACTAGCCAATCCATGAAAAGATCTTACCTCTATAGAACTCTTTAGAGTAGGCCATTCAATGATAACCTTCAATTTCTTTGGGTCCATTTTTAGACCTTCTACTGAAACTACAAATCCCATGTACATTGACTCCTTCTTCACAATACTGCACTTCTTTAGGTTTACTAGCAACTTTTCTTCCCTCAACTTGTCAAACACCTTTCAAATAAGCATCAAATGCTCCTCCAATGTCTTACAAAATATCAATATATCATCTAGGTAAACAATGGAAAACTTACCTAAAAACTCCTTCAATACCTCATTCATGAGCCTCATGAAACTGCTTGGTGCATTGCTCAACCTAAAAGGAAAGACTAACCACTCATATAAACCTTCCCTTTTCTAAAAGGAATTCTTCCACCCTTCTTCTCTAGTACAAATATGATGGTTCCCACTCTTCAAATCTATCTTTTTGAACTACACAACTCCACTCAAATAGTCCATAATATCATCCATCCTTGGTAATGGAAATGTGTACTTGATTGTGATCTTTTTGATAGCGTGAGAATCTGTGCACATCCTCCATTCTCCATTCTTCTTTGGTGCTAATGCTATTGTTACAACACATGGACTCAGACTCTCTCAAATCAACCCCTTCTACAACAACTCATGAACTTGTCTCTTCAACTCTTCACTTTCTATTGGTTTCATTCTATGTACTGCCTTTTTTGGAAAACTAGCTCCTAGAATCAAATCAATCTAGTGACTAATCTTCCTCACTAGGAATAATCTATTCGGTACATTATCTAACAAAATATCATGAAACTCTCCCAACAAATCTACAACTTCTACTAGTACATCCTTTACTTCTTCTTTACCATCTTGTGGGATTACAACAAAACACATATGCTCATGCTTCATACCTTTCAAAAACTCATTTCCATCAACAAAACATATTCTAACAGCATTACATACCTTTTCTTCTTTCTCCTTCAATGGCTTCAACTTATGTTTCACGCCATCCTTTGTCAGAGTGTAGCTATTTGGATGCCTATCATGTACAACATGCCTACCAAATTGACATAGCCTACCCAAAAACATATGAAATATGTCCATGGATATGATATCATACATCACCTCATCCTAGTAGCTTCCAATCTTGGACTTCACTAATCATTGAACTCACTGACCATGACCGTGTGGTCATCTTGCACCTAGGAAATACAATATGGATGTAGGTGCTTATGCCTCTTTAGCTTCAACTTTGTGACCATCTTTACGAACACCATATTGTCAGTACTTCCACCATCAATGATCACATCAAAAAACTTATCTTCACATTTTTACCTTGTGTGAAACAAGCTCCTTCTTTGGTCAAGTTAATTCTCACCACTCAAAAAGACTCATCTATTAACTAGGACCTCTCCTCTTTTAGCATGTTTAGAATGTGATGATTTTGCATCTTCATCAACATGTGCAAATCTAGCTTGGCCTTCTATGCTATGTCCTTCCTTGGTACTAGGAACATTCAAATGTTCTATACCCTTCTTGTCCATAGTGAAAGCATTTTCCATGAAAACCTACTCTTCCAGATCCTTGTCCTGTTCCTCGTCCTCTATGATCTCTATTATTCTGATCTTGGAAATGATTAGAAATTTTTCCCCTCTAGTTATAACTACTACTTCTAGCCTCATCCTTGTTCTTCTAATCATCATTGTGGCCTCCATAAGATCATCAGCCAGATCTTCCACTATGATCTCTACCACTATTTTTGTTATCAAACTTTTTGCTCAACTTCTCCTCTACTCTTAGGTAAAATTAGTATACCTCCTCAATACTATTCATTTGAACTAAGCTTAACTCCTCTTGAATGGTTGGCCTTGTCCATTAAGATAATGGGAAACTTTCTCCTTATCAGCTTCCACATGGCTAGTTCTAATGAGAACTCGGTAGAACTCTTCAGTATACTCTTGAACAAATCTTCCTTCTTGCTTCAACCCTTGCATTTTCTTCAATATATCAAGCTCATAATTCATTGGAATAAATTTTCACTTCATTTTAGCTATCATTTGATCTCATCTAGTGATTTTTTCCTTCCCTCTTCTATTTTTCTCTAACTAGATATCCTATCACCAGATCTTTGTGTGACCCTTATATTTTCCCTTCACAAACTTGACCTTATCTGGATCTTCAATATCTTCATATCTCTTCCAATTTATTGATCTATTCAATTAATTCTTTTGGGTTAAGATTTCCTAAAAAATGTGGGAACATAAAACTTAGGTCTTTTTCCAATCTTGGAAATAGCCTTAAAAAGATTTTTCTCCTCTAGGTTAAGAACTTCATCTACTACCATTGGATCAACATTCTCTTCTTTTTCTACAGTGTAACAAGTGGAGGCCTACATCCTAATAAAGCACTTCTATTTGTTAAATAAATGTTTTGGTGAACCCAACATATTTCCTCCTTCTTGTCAATTTTGGAGTTAGATCCTTTGATTTCTCTTATTTCCTTCTTTATATTAGGTGCTTACCTTCTTTTTTGTAAACTCATATGGTTTTCCCTCCTTTATTTGATTTTGGTGTACCTAGATCTATTTTATATGCTATTATTTTAATTTAGATCTCCTTTTACATATATATTTTATTTCATTTTTAAAATACAAAATAAATTGCATCTAGTTCATTCTTAGATTGCATTTTCTTTCACAATCCTTGCATTTCCTTTTAATGGGGTGGTTATTTTTATTTTCAACCTATCTTCATGATCTTCAAGACATTCTATTTCATGCATTTGACAATATTTAAATATTGTTCTTTTATTGAGGCTTATATTTTTTAAGATGATGTTGATCAACCTTTGGTAGCTCATGATGTTCCTAACACAATACTCCTATTATTTAGGATAAACCCCTAGCTAAGGACATAGATTACTCTATTCCTTATAAGGACAACATTATACAATTAGATGATAAAATTATAGTTTCTCCTAGTTCTCAACCACTTTCTATGCATTTCATGGGCATTCCTCCTATAAATGAGGCCTTGATGAGTTTTTTTTGTCCTTCTCCCTAAAGCTCCTTAGCAATAGAAGACCACACATTTGATGCTCCTTCTCATTCCTCTCTTGATATGTCTCACTTAATTTTAGGAATTATTGAAAAATATTATTCTTATGAAGTGTTGTGGTTCCACAATACACGCCCTATTTTTTGTCCAAAAATGGGGACCTCCTTTTTTCTTGGTCTTTCCTAATTATAGCAACCCAATCTTTAGAAAAAGGCTTCTTCTAAGAGTTTTTCATGGTTGTGATACTAGGATCTAGGTCTGGTAGTCAAGAAAATGGTATCAGGGTCTACTTGCCAAAAAAAAATTGAATATTATAGAAGTGTGCATTTTCACACATGCACGTATGTGCTAGGTGAACACATCCCCCATCTCCCTCATTCTACCACTTCCATACCTATCCAATTGCCTATGAATAGGAGGGAAGGAGGTCTAAATTATTCATTTACATCCATAGAACTTCAATTTTTGCATTATCACATTCCATCATCTTCATGACTTGCGCATCTCCACTGGCCCATGGTGAATAGAACTTTAGTAGCATGTGGACTTGTGCATGTCAACAAGTGTGCATGTTGTTCTTCCAAGCACTTAAAAAATAATGGGTCAATACTCCACACACATACACCAAGAATAGGTGTGCATGTGTGCCACCTATTCATATACCCTAAGCCCCAGACTGTACAACACATGTCTCACACTTTTTGTACACATGTGCATGTGGACTAGTTGCACACCTATTCAAAATGTGTAGGTCCACTATTTTCCTGCCTTTTATCTTTGAAGCAATTTTTGGTCTTCACCAGTTGGTTTTGCAAGGTCTTCTTGGGTTTTGTGTTTACTTGAGCTCTTAATCGGAATACTAACAACATTTTTTTTATGCAAATTACAATGGTTTCCACATCTTTAGAAGAATTTAAGAAGACCTCACCTGAAATAGCCACTTTCATGAAGTTTAAGAGAATCTACAAGAAATCAAGTTTTATAGACATCATTATGAGATAAGATACACAGAGCTAGGTCACATGGACTTCATCGAGACCCTAATTTTATGCAATAAACCCCACTAGAGATCAGATATGATCTTGACCATGATTTAGAATGGTTTGGTAAAAACAACATTGCACCCAATTTTAGTACATTCCATAGAATTAATCATGGCTTTGGCATGAAACTATGTCCTAAACAAGAGGGTTGTGAAGAGTGTCACGAGAAAAATTATCTTGGATATTAGGCCAAACAACATAGAAAGGATATTCCATCTACTTGTCTCAAATTAGTACTACACAATCTCATATGAGAGTGTTATTAGATGGTGCATATAATATAGATAAAGGCAGATGACATAATACATAAAAGATCTTTTATTTCTCAAACTCTTCACAACAATCTTGGTAGAGTCGACATAACATGGGGCTATATGATAGAAGATATTGGATAGTATTATTCTCCTAAGAAAAGTAATGGGTCTCCACTCAATTGGCCATCTTGAGATATGGATGGTTTACTTTTATGAGAAGATAAGAACACAAGAAAATATGATAGATTGGGCCACTATCCTTAGTGACTCCCTTAATGAATAGTTTCATTTAGTCAAGAATACCACAAATTCTATATTAGCTCATATGTTTTATACCTACTCATTGCCAAGACATAATATATGGGGTTGATAAGGAAAGGGAACCCTCAAGACAAGAATACATGGCCTTATGTTGTGTATCCTCAGTTGGTGTAGAAGAAACTTTGGGAGGGTAGCTTTGAATGCAAGATTTTAAATGACACCTTCACGTTTGGCATCATTATATTTTTGGAAGGTGATTAGGTGAATAGGATGTTTGTAGAAGTTGCATCAAAAGTGATTGAGGTGGGGACTTACTGCATCTAGTTCAAAACATTCACTTACATCCATGTGGCTAGCAATACTTTGTGCCCTAAGAAGCTACCTTGATATTCATTAGACATGTTGGTTCTATTAGAAATAGCTAGGTAACTCAACTCATCTTATGATTAAATCCAAACAAAATATTGGAAAACATTGTTTTGGCCTATTTACATTGGGCCTTATGAGGTCAAGGAAAAGAGGTATATTGCTTCCTACAAGGTCGGATGAGAAAAATACCTATTAGATTACTTTTTTTATCCCTCCCATTCTTTGAAAATATTGGCATGTTCAAACATGTTGTTGGTAGAACTTTTGTGCAAGACTCCACTATCAAAGATCACTAGATCAATTGTATTGATGATTACAAAGTTTGTATTGAGGATTATTGCAAGATGGATCACATTTTGGTAGAGAAAGTTTTGGGGCTATGGATATCCAACAAAGTTTGGGATAAGGATACTCTAAATATCTTAGACCCCTTGTATAAGAAAGATAAGATTTTTGATAGGTCAATTTTGAACACTAAGGTGAATTATGAAGAGAATGATGACCTTATAAATCATGCCCAACATATTAGCAAGTTGACTAGGGATTGGGTTACTAAATGCTTCACGTTAAAATCCCTTGCTAAATTAGCCATCTCTATAGGCATCGTTCCAACCAAAGAAGGGGAAAGTAGTTAATGTTATTGCTCCTACTCAAGGATCTACCTCTCCAATGCGATCAGACCCAGAGATGTTTCCTACTACAGACAAGAGGAAAAGAGAAAAATAAAGAAAAGGAAGGTCATTACCAAAGAAGAAGAACAAGCCCTAAGGCCCAATAACATAAAAAGGAGGCCACTCCTAAGAAACCAATCACCAAGAAGAAGAGAACAATGAAAATTATCACTATAAAAAAGGGGGTAAGCTGAAGAATAAAAAAGGAGTAGCATTTTATGAACTTTTATCCTACAGACCATATTAGAAGATCTAAAAGAAGGGGAAGAGGTTCTAGTGGACTACATCCCATTGAACAAGAGGACCCAATCAACAAAGGTTACAAAATAAAGAGAAAGAATGAGTTAGACCAATACTCTACCCACTATTCAAGAACAAATTATTTGAAATAAAGAATCAAGTGATCAATATAAGGGAGGGTGAATGGAGATAATGATTGGGGATGACTCTGATATGTTTGATTTCTCTAATTTTGACTTTGTGCATGTGGGAACCTACTCAGAGGGAAGAGAGACAAAGGACACACCATGCAAGGATTCAAAAGATGATAAGTCAAACATCATTTATTTGTTCCCATAAGTAGAGGGGCATGTACCTCCTCCACCCCCAAGAAAGCTAGATACACCACCTTTACCTCCTCTAATGGAGGAAAAAACTCATACTACTATAGATGGAGAGGTAGGTGTAGATCAAGGAGGGAATGGAACTCAACAATAATGGGACTCTATAGCTAAACAAGTTTCCTCAAGAATATCACAACCTCCATCTCCTCCAAGGAAAATAGTGGCCACACAAGTGGTACAATAGAAAAGGGTGGAGAAAACTTTGTAGAGGAGTATATATAATGGAGAAAACTTTATAGAGGAGTCATTTTGTATCCCCATCGAAGATCACCCCAAAATGGTTGACACAGGTAGTAAAAGCGTGAAAGAGGACATACACTATAGATGTAACTAAGTGAATGGAAGTCCTCACTAAAGATCTAAAGCTATTAGTGCCTCCCTAAGAGGATCCTCAATGGCTAACTTTTGTAATGAGGGACAAGTGGTACAATCTGGTCATGCATATTATTATTTCACTGGTGCATGTTGATGCACAAAGAATAATTCCCCAAGATTATCAAATGTAGGAAATCATATTGGGGAATCATACAAGGGATATGGGGAAGGTTTTAACCACCATGGGCTTGAGGCAGTTGTTTTACTAATTAGACCAATGTGAGAAGGAGATAAAAATTTTGAGGAAGTAGAATGAAGGAATACATGAGTTTGTAAAAGAGATAGAAGGTCCCATTGACCTAGCTAACCCTGAGATAGCACTAAAGGAAGTCCTTGACAAAAAATCTATGGCCCCACCATAGAGAAACTCATTTTTGGATGCATGATATGGATGGCATCACAATTTTCAAGAATAAAGAATGGAGATTTAAAAAGATAATATGTAGCCATTGCATGGAATTCAGAATTTTGCGAAGAAAATTGGAGACATAATAGAGAAAAATTTTGGAATGGTTGATGAGAGCCCAAAATGGTTTACTAATTTAATAGTTCTGTAGAAGATCAAATATTAGAGTACCGAATATTTCTGGTCATTTTCATAGTTGAGGAATTGGACAATTTTAATGGCTATATTAATAAAATATAAGCAGGAAGTGAATTTATAGATGTGGGAGCATCTTGGGTACTTTGGTAATCTTGTATCAACTAAAATGATTCCCTCTATAGTTCATGTATTTTGTTTGAAGAATGATCATTTTTTTTTTATGATGTTTCCATGTAGTTAGCTCCTTAATGTAGATTTATCGTGGATCATGTTAAGCTCATAGAATCTAATTCTATCATTTGTAGGAGTTATTCTTCCCTTTTTTTGAGGCATGTTGTTTTCCTGGCATCTTGAATAACATGTAGGTTTGGCTTTAGTGAGGTATTGTTTGACATCATGAAATTATGGAAAATTGGGAACCTCTTCTTGGATCACTTGTGGACCTATATCTATCCCTACAAAATTTTGTTTACTTTTTTGTAATGTTGCTAAATTATCCATTGGAGCAAGACCTATAATTTGAAATAAGTTTCCTAACATTCTAACTTAGGTTCTTGTTGGCTATATAAGTAGAGATCTAGGATTAGGAAAAGCACAATGAAGTTGGATAGAAGAAATTACTAAGTTTCAACTATGTAAGCTAGAGCTCTTAAGCTCATTGATCATAATTTAAATGTGTATGGCTACAAATAGGTAGGCCTTATGTCTGACATGTTGTATGAAGACTATCTCATCATTGTTGCATTGATACCTCTATAATTTCTTGTGTTTTTTTCAATTGATTTGCTTTCGTATGTAACTCTTGGTGAGGGTAGTTGGGAGGTGAACTTTATCCCCTCTTGCCTTGTATCGGGTGGTATAAGAGTGGAGGTTAATTTCTTGGAAAAGTTTGGGATCATGTAGAAGCTTTTTGAAAATTGGTTGTAGGGTGGAAAACTTGGCTTCTGACCTATAACTTGAAGAAGCTTTTGATTCTTGTAGGAACTATTGTCAAAATTGTTCAAAGTAAAAGAACTACAAAAAATTCTATTACAAACATGTTGAGATAAATTGTGGCTAGACTTGAAGCAATTAAATTTTCTCAGAGAAGAGGAGTACATCTTGAAGATGTTAGTGATGAAGAGGAAGAAAAATCACTTAATCCTAAACCTAAGGTGGAACAATATGAGGAGAGACTTATGAGAGCTTTGAATAGAGAAAATTCAAGACCTACTTTGAACTTTCTACTTACAATGGAAGACTTGATACCGATTCTTTCTTGGATTGGATCTCTAATATTGATAAATATTTTGATTATGAAAGCATTCCTGATGATAAAAAGATGAGGATAACATCTACAAAGTTGAAAGGGCATGCATCTCTTTGATGGGAATACTTGTAGAGTGATAGACATAGAAGAGAAAAAAGAAAAGATCAAGACTTGGGTAAAGATGGTAAGTTGAAAAATAAATTCCTTCCTATTTATTTTCAAATTAATTTGTTGATAAGGATGAAAATTTTGAGAAAGAAAGACATGATTATGAAAGATTATGGTGAAAATTTCTATAAGTTGGACATTAGATCAAAACATGTCAATGATGAAGTTGATAAAGTTTCTACATACTTGAATGGTTTGAGGACTTCTATACAAGAAAAATTAATTTTTATAAAGATGGATAGTGTGGAAGAAGATTATTTGTTTGCCTTTAAGGCTAAATAAAATTTGGCAAAGAAACAAGAGAACAAACAAAGAACAAGAGGTGGAAGATTTCACCAAGGTAGAGGAATATCTTATGGGGAAAGTATCAGACCTAATAGCACATGTAATGAAAAGTAAAATATGAATAGAGAGAAGACAATGGAAGGAGAGGAAGAGGTAACTACACTAGAGGTAATTATATTGGTTACTCTAGGAATAACAATGATGGAAAAAGAGAAGATAGATCTTGGTTTAAAGGAAATTGTTTTAAGTGTGGTGAAGAAGGACATCAAGCTTTTAAATGTAAATTTTTTGGTAAGAAAGTAGGTATTAGTAGCAAAAATGCTTTGATTTGGAAGAAGAGTTTGATGCTACTAATGAACCTAACAAGGGAGAGAACCTAATGATGAGAATAAATCTATGGAACAAATAGTTGGATAATGAATATATTTTGAGGAAAAGTATCTTTAAGAATAGATGTAAGATTGAAGATAAATTTTTGAAGGTGATTATTCATAGTGATAGTTCTAAAAATTTGGCATCTGAAGGATCGGTAACTAAGTTGAAATTTAAGAGATCAGAGAACCCTAACCCTTATCACATTGCCTAGATCAAGGATGAACATAAATTTTTGGTAAGTGAATAATGCCTTGTGAAATTCAAGATTGGAAATTACTTTGATGAAGCTTTTTGTGATATTATTCCTACGGATTGTTGTCATATTCTTTTGGGAAGACCTTGGCAATATGATAGGAAGGCTTTACATGATGGTATATTGAATCAGTATACTATTTGGGCTAATGAAAAGAAACAAGTATTATTGCCTTTGATTGAAAAACTTGAGGAAAGTTAGTGTACTTCTACAAGATTTTGTTTGATTGAGGGAAATTGGTTTGTAAAAGACATGAAGAAACATAATATTTTATTTGCTTTGATTCCTAGAAAGGTTGAGAAACAAGATGAACTTGAACATGCACCTGAGGTTAGATCTTTTTTGGTTGAATGTCAAGATATTATTTATGATAATTTTTTTGATGGATTACCCCCTTGAGAAGTATAAGTCATTTTATGGATTTGATACCCAGAGCTAGTTTACCTAATAAAGAACTACTTAGACTAACACCTATAGAGAATGAATAACTAAATAGACAAGTGCAATATTTTTTTGAGAAGGGTTTGATCAAAGAAATTTTGAGTCCTTGTGTTATTTCTGTTGTACTAGCACCTAAGAAAAATTAAGAATAGAAAATGTTCATGGATTCTAGAGCAATAAATCAGGTAAAATTGAAGTATAGGTTTCCTTTGACTAGTATGGATGACATTATGGATAGATTGAGTGGAGAAAATTATTATACAAACATTGATTTGAAAAGTGGCAACCATAAAATTAGGATCAGAAAAGGAGATGAATGGAAGATAACTTTTAAGACAAATGGATGTTTCTATGATTGGTTGGTTATGCCTTTTGGTTTAACCAATGCACTTGATACTTTTATGAGGTTGATGAATGAAGTTCTTAAGAAATTTTTGAGTAAGTTTTTTATTGTGTACCTTGATGATGTATTAATCTAGAGTAAGACAAAAGATGAACATCTTGAGCATAGCAAACAAGTTTTGCAGAGGATGAAAGAGGAGAAGTTGTTGATCAATTTGAAGAAATGTTCTTATATGGAGGGAATTGTATATCTTGGATTATTTTTAATTTCTATTGGTGGTTTAATGATGGATCCTAAAAAGTTACAAACTATTCTTGATTGGCCTACACATGAGAAAGTTGGAGAAGTTAAGTTATTTCACAGATTGACAAATTTCTATAGGAGGTTTATCATAAATTTCAATTCAGTTTGTAATGTTATTCCATAGATTATAAGAGGTGATCAAAAGGATTTTAGATGGACACATGGAGAAAATATAAGCTTTAAAACATTGAAGGAAAAGGTCATAGAACTACCTATGCTTTCTTTACCTGATTTTTAAAATGTTTTTCAATTTGATTTTGATGCTAGTGGGAACGTCATTAGTGTTGTTTTAAGTCAAGAATATAGGCCTATATATTTCTACATTGATAAATTGAATAATTCTAAGAGGAAATTTTCAATCCATGATCAATAATTCTATGCAATTATCCAAACTTTAAAGAAATGGAGACATTATTCGATGCCTAGAGAGTTTATTTTGTACAATGATAATAAATCCTTACAGTATTTAAGAAGACAAAATAAATTGAATTAGATATATGAAATGGGTTGAATACACATAGAACTTTTCTTTTGTGTTGAAATATAATAGTGGCTAGTCTAATAAGGTAGCAAATGCACTAAGAAGAAGAAGAAGTTTGTTGACAGAGATGAGAGTTGAAGTGCTTGGATTTGAAGATTTGAAGAATTTCTATGAAACTGGCCCTAATTTTGCAAAACCTTGGAAAGTTTATAAGAAACTGGTAACATATGAACAAGATAAATGGGTTGATTATTTCATTTAGGAAAATATGTTATTTAAAGGAATTCAGTTGTGAATTCCTAGAGGATCTATGAGAGAGAATATCATTAAAGAGAAACATAGTGGAGGACTTAAACTTTGGGATTGATAAGACAATAAGGATGATTAAAGAAAGATGCTTTTGGCCATAGATATATAAGGATGTTTAGAAGGTGGCGAACAATTGTAGAATATGTCAAGTTGCTAAAGGAAGATTTTAGAATTTTGGATTATACACACCTTTGTCTATTCCATGCAAATCTTGGGTAGATATTAGTATGGATTTGTTTTGGGATTTCCTAGAGTTCAGTGAGGTAATGATTCTATCTTTGTAGTAGTTGAAAAATTTCTAAAATGACACATTTCATACCTTGTAAGAAGACATTAGATGGAGTACACATAATAGGCTTATTTTTTAGAGAGATTGTGAGATTACATGGATTGCTTGAGGCTATTGTTTTAGACAAAGATACTAAGTTTACTAGTTATTTTTGGAGGACACTTTGGAAGAAGTTGGATACTAATCTTAAGTTTAGTTCTACATTTCATCCATAAATTGAATTTGTGAACAAAGGTTTGGGTAACCTTTTGAGATGTTTGATTGTAGATAAACCTTCTAATTGGGATTTAATTTTGGCACAAATAGATATTTCATTCAACAATTTAGTGAATAGAAGCACTAAAAAGACTCCTTTTGAGATTGTGAATGGCATGAGTCGTAGAGGAACTACTAAAATAAGAAAATTGGATATTGAAGTCAGGCATAGTGTTGAAGATGAAAATTTTGTGGATTTCATGAAGAATAATCTACATGACAATAATCAAGGATATAAAGATAAAGAAGATAAGAAGAGGAGGCATACAATTTCTAAGATTGGAAATAAAGTAATGGTGCCTTTAAAGAAGAACATATTTCCAATTGGTACATACACTAATTTGAAGATGAAGAAGTTTGGGCCTTGTAGAATCTTGAAGAAACATGACAATTGTAATGCTTTTAAAGTTGAATTTCTTGACGATATAGATATTTCACATATGTTTAATGTCTTAGACATATTTGAGTATCATGAATCCAATAAAGCGGTAGTTAATAAACTTGAATGTCCTAAGAAGAAGACAAAGGGAATTGATAAGATTTTGGACACCATAATTAGTAAAATAAGTAGAAGAAAGGATTATAAAGAAAAATGTGTTCAGTGGCAAAGAAAACCTATTGAAGACAGTTCTTGGATCACATAAGTTGAGTTGGATCTTTATGATAATTCTCAAAGTGTCAAGGCTTCCTGATGAGGATATCACTTCTTTATTTACCCCAGGTGTCTGATGCAAGAGCATCTTGGATACTTTGGTAATCTTGCATCAACCAAAAAGATTCCCTTTATAGTTCTTGTCTTCTATTTGAAGAATGGTCGTTGTTGTTCATTTTTTCTCTTTTCACACATTTAGCTCCTTAATTTGGACGTATTATGGATCTTGTGCCTAATCTCATAGAATCTAATTCCATCATTTGCAAGATTTATTCTTTCCTTTGTTTAAGGTGTGTTGTTTTCTTGGCAGCTTGAGTTATATGCAAGTTTGGCTTTGACGAGGTTTTGTTTGACATCATGGTGTTCAACACACTTGGAAACCTCTTCTTGGATCATGTGTGGACCTACATATGTTGCTGCAAAATTTTATATGCCTGTTTGTAAGGTTGCTAAATTCTCCTTTGGGGTAGGACTTACAATTTGCAATAAGTCGCTAGATAGGTTGACTTGTAGTCTTTCTAGCTATATAAGTAGATATCTAAGGTTAGAAAAAGTAAATTGAAGTTAGATAAAAGGAAATACTAATTTTTAGCTTTGTAATCTCGAGTCCTTAATCTTGTTGATTGTAATTTGAATGTATATGACAACACTTAGGCATGTCTTATGTCTAGCATGTCGAATTAAGGTTGTCTCATCATTGTTACATTGATATCTCCATAATTTAAATGATATCCAAGACATGTAGGACATGTAGGACAAAGCTCAAGCCAAGATATTAGAGACTAATAAAGATTATAGTGTGACAAGCCTAGAAATTTATTATGATGACTCCCGAGAGAACTTTTGGGCGATAGAGGTAGTCGTGCAAAAATTGTAGGCTTCCTTCAAAGTGGTTTCCTATAAAGATGAATTAAGGATAATTTTCAAGGCCAAGTAAATGCTCAAGGAGTTAGATAATAAAATGGAAATTTTTTATGGAGTTTCAAAAGAGGTCTATGATTTTCATATGGGCATAAGGGCTAAATATGAAGCATTATATTTATCGTATATATAATTTATCATTGATGCTATAAAAAAATTCAAGGTAGCTCATCCAAACATCATTGGGGTCGAACAACAACAAGACCAAGATGTTGAAAATTGAGACTTTTTTACTTAGAAAAAGTCTTCTAGTTTTGGCACAAGGACCTCCACACGCGTGCATCTTTGCAACTCCATAGTTTTTGATATTTTGAAGTATGCACAATTTTCACCTTTATACATGCACACATCCACAAATCAACAAGTGCAACTATTTCTAAGAACTTCCAACTCCTCTTCCAACTAACTACCAATTCCTAAATTTAGCACTTTCATGCTTTGATTCTACATTTTTTGAGATTGGTGGTCATTAACTAGTTGGTGTGCATGCAGGTGGTTTATTTCCCAATTTTGGAAGTCTCTTAAGCTATAGTTTCTTCTTGGAGATGTCTCCCCTATTATCTTCTTCATCTATTTATAGTTTTATGTGATCATGTAAAGGTGCATGCATCATTTAATGAATAAAACTAAGAGTGAACACCTACTTAGCACCATATTAGGAGTCAATTTGTATATAATTATCTTTGTTTTAATATTTTTAGCATACTCTTTGCATAGGCAAAATCCTGGCTCTGAAAATCACATGAAGGAGAGTGTTCACTATAAATATAGATGTAACATGTATTCAACGTCGATATTTTATGCAATAAAGTTTGTTATTGGTGCTCTCATTCTAGGTGTGATTATTCTTGTTGGAATTTGAATTCTCTTTATGAATTAATGATTCATGAATATCAAAGGTGATAATAGACTTCTTAGGTTTGAATGCTTGTGCAATCTTAGCTTTTTGGGTTTGTCATGATTAGCTACATAATATCTTTGTGGTGACTAATTAGAAAAGGGGAATTCTACACATACATTTGTAGAAATTTGTCTCATGTGTGCACAATTATATGGATGCATGATTTAATGAATTGTGCAAAATTCTACAATCTCACAAAATTTCATTGATCATTGCATCAATGAGATTACAATTGCCCAGCTCTGAATTTTGTTGGTTTCTTACCATCCCCTTTGAAGATTTAATTTGTAAACCTATTTCTGTTGTGGAATATTTTTGTTTATATTTCATTTATGGTTAAGTTGGAAATTCATATTAGTTTCACATTAGAATTACATGTATCAAAAAATTTGAAAATATAAAAATATGATTTTTCATTAATTATTTTCTAAGTGCCAAAAAATTACAAATTGGAATTCACAAAATAAGTAAAGGCCTCCTTGTTAAATAGAAACATTCACCTTCAATTCAACTATCTAGTCACAACTTCAAACTTAGATCATAAGGATCCTACTCACATTGACTCTATAAGTGGCTTCTAAAATCTTCAAGATTGGGAAACCCTAAATTTCACACCAACATCCTACATTCTTGACTTTTTTTCATCAAACATCTTTATTTGATGAGAATATGCATATCAAATGTTTATCTTTCAATTTCAATCTCATTACATCTAAGAGATCTTCTCTTCCTATGTCTTGTCATTATTTTTGATTCATTACTTATGTTAGGTTTCCTATACATTTCAAGTATGAAAGGTATATTTTTCATTATCATTTTACTTGATACATCTATGACACTATTATGCTTCTCTTAGCCTCATAAGATCATTAGCCTAGCTTTTGGGGCTCATTTTCATTCTTTGTGAGAAATATAATAGTCATTTCCCTTGTCTCTTTACTCAGAGGCTAAGGGCCCTATTTTCCTTTTGATATCTATATCATAGGATACATTTTTATCCCTTTTCTAATTTTTTTTCTTGTATATGGTGACATATTTTATTGCATTTATTGACTGTGATTACTTGCATACTAACATCTTGAGTGCAATCTTACATTTTCTTAAAATCTCATGTCTAGTATAATTTGAACCACTTAGGGATACATAATGTGACCTTCCCTTCTCCAGTGCATCCAATGTCCTTTATGAACTTGTATTCTCTTATAATGTGATGGTTTCTATTGCATGCATTTATTATGTTATGCAGTAATTAGCATCCTGAGTGTTATCTTTTGCTTGTAACTACATCTTTATTATAAAGAATATATCATTTAGTGCATACATTGGATTTTCTTTCTTCTCTCAAATGTTTGTCATCCCTTTTTTGTTTCTTTCATAATAATTAGGTTGGCATAACATGGAATCCTTTTATCTTCCTCTTTCATTTCTCTATATATTTGCATTATTGTATGGTACATTCTTAGTCTTGGCTATGAAAATATTCATTACATGCAGAATTGTGTGTCTATGCCTAGCAAATATCTTTTTTATACCTCATATTTTAATGCTTATCATTTAATAATTGTCTTTAGTTTAATTCATATGTTATACATTTTCTAGCATCTTATGTTGTTTGGAATTGCATATCTTATGATGTTTCTTGTTTTAAGTCTCTATGGCATTGTATTATTCTATGATATGTCTTGTTGGATATAGGGTGTTTGTATTTTGTGCACAACTATCAGTTGTTGCTTACAACACATCTTTGTATCATTATGAGATATAGTTGTATAAGGCATTTTTGCTTATCTTTCTTGTCCCATGCTTGGGGAGGAATGTTTCTTGGACATTATTTATCTCTCTTTCTCTAAGAATCCACTTTACTTAGTACAATGGCATTTATTTATTATGTGGCATTATTTTCCTATAAGGAATTGTGTCTTGATCATGACCCTCTCTTATACAAAAGAGGTATATCTACTTAATCATCACCTCTTATTTATTTTCAAAACTATTTTCATTATAATAAATTTCCATTAATGTGTTCTCTAAATATTTCCATCCTTCATCCAAGGATCCTTATTCTACCTATATAAGGGGGGTTGAATAGGTGCATTCTTGTGATAATTCTATCAAGATATAATTATGCAATTTTTGAGTCAAACTCATTGACTCATGTTTCATGAGTAATGATTCACAAGAATCCATCTCTCATGAGAATAAATGCAATAATTAGTACTCATTGGATCTAGGTGATGCTCATAGAGATGAAGTATGAGGACTTCTTGGGATCTCACCCATCCCAGTACTACTTTAGCTTGAGAGCTCTTAACTACAAAGTTTATCCATAGTTAAACCCACTATGTTTGTAACCCCATTTTAAAAACCTTTATCAAGTCTTGCACCTTAAAAATCATTTATTAGAAATCACCTTAAGCTCATCATTTTATAAGTGGGATATATTTTCCACAACAAGTCAAATTGTAATATTGCAACTAGGATTAATTTGTGTAGTTTTTGAGTCAAGATCATTAGCTCATATTTCATGAGTAGTGATTCAAAAAAATCCATCTCTCATGAGAATAAATGGAATAATTATAACTCATTCAATCTAGGTGATTCCCATGGAGGTGAAGCATTGGGACTTCCCAGGAGATTACCTGCCCTAGTACTACTCTAGCTTGAGCATGCTTAACTACAGATTTTTCTCCATAGTTAAACTCACTATAGTTGCAAACCCATTTTCAAAACCTTCAACAATTTTTGTACCTTATTAACCCTTTATTATAAATCCCCTTAGGCTCACCAACTAATAAGTAGGAGATATTTTCCATAGCAACACAAATTGTGATATTACTATCAGGATTTAATTGTATAGCTTTTGAGTCAAACTCATTGACTCATGTTTTATGAGCAGCAATTCACAAGAATTATTCTCTCATGGAATAAATGGAACACTTGGCAGTCATTGGATCTAGATGATGCTCATAGAGGTAAAGCATCAGGACTTCCTAAGAGCTCACCCATCCTAGTACTACTCCAGCTTGAGCCTAGTTAACTATGGATTTTTCTCCATAATTAATCCCACTCTTATTGCAACTCCATTTTGCAAAACCTTCACTACGTGTTGTACCTTCTAAAAAATTTATTAGAAATCCCCTTAATCTCATAAGTTGATAAGTAGGAGATATTTTCCATAACAAGTCAAATTTTGATATTACTACAAGGATTTAACTATGTAGTTTTTGAGTAAAACTCATTGACTCATGTTTCATGAGTAGTCATTGTAAAAAATAGATTGAATCTAAAAGTATGAGAATGTGTTTCAATCATTGTTTTTTCACTAATGTTAAACCTACTACTTGCTAGTAAGATAACTTCTTAGATGATTTGAGTACGATCATTTAATTGATTGATGAGGAGGTTTTGATCAAATGAGATAACAATAGCACCTAGAGGAAAGGTTGAGTTATGTATGAAAAAGGAGTACAAAGATCAATTGAGACAGTGATAACATAGTGGATTTATTGTTTACTTAAGGTTGTAAATGATGGATACATTGATTAAGTTCAAAAGAGCAAGTAAGAAGACTTGAGTCTAGCAAGCTTAACAATCTTCATAGTAGGTGTTGAGAAAATTTAGTGTAAGCCAAGTAGAAAATAAGTTGGAGTCAAGAAAAGTCAAATTATAGTGTATGTTGAGTGATACATTGCAATCTGAGTAAATTTTAGTTGATGCTGAAGACACTTAAACTTTAGTTCATGCCGAGTGATTTGATAGTGGATGTCAAGCAATATATTATGTATTGAGCATCAAAAGCAAGTTAATGTTGAATGATAGCATAATGAGAAATATCGTCAATTCAATGAATCTGAGCTAACAAGTTTGATTTCTTAGATTGTGTGAACCATGTGGAAGATAAGTTTGATGAGTTGGTGGCACAAAATTTATGGTAAACCATTTTGAGGTGAATTCAAAGAGGATTGAAGGAGAAGTTTCTAAAAGGGAATAAAATGAAAATATGGGTAAATTCATTGAATCCTACATAATCCTACCTATCCCTAAAATGGACAATAAAGGTTGAATGGAAAAAGATCTTAATTTTCTATTGATAGAGATAGTTGGTCAGAAGAAAAGGTGGTCATGTGTGAGAACCTAAGGAAGAAAATGAGTCTAAGGTTTTTCTTCATTCAATGACTAAATAGAAGGGACTACTATTGGAAATAAAAGTAAGAAGGCTTAAGGGTATGGATGCTTGAAGGGTGAATAAGCTATCAGAGCTAAAGTGTGTGAAAGCCAAGTAGAATGTAGGACTAAAATAGAGATCTATAATCTACAAAGTGAGTTGTAAGTTGTTATTAGATCAAGCCTTAAAATTACTTTCTAATCATTGTATCAGTGTAGGGTAAATCCTTTAGATTAAAGTTGACCTAACAGTCATTTGTAAATCCTTTAACCAGGTGACATTCCAAGTGAATGATCTAAAGTCCTCTAATAAGGCTCACTCCTAACAAGGTGATTGAAATCCTCTGACCAAGTCACATTTAACAGTGTGCATTGTAACCTTTAATAGGGTTTGCCTTTCATAGGGCATCACTTCAGAAGAGTGAGAATGAGTAGCATTTTACTAGTGGTTTTTCCCAAATTGGGTTTCTACATAAAATCATTGTGTCAAATGTGTTAATGAATCTATTATGCTTCACATTTACATTCTACAAAGTTGATTTGTTAGTAACCTACAAGTTTAATTGATTTTATGATTTAATGGATGCATGCATGATGAACTTGTTTTATGGATATGGGTTCACTAAGCTGTGAAAAGTTTTATTTATACATCTAGACATTGGATAACTGATTCAACCCCCCTCTCAATGATTTAAAAGAATTCCAATAGTTGTTCACAAGAATCCATCTCTCATGAGAATAAATGGAACACTTATCACTCATTAGATCTAGGTGATTCCTATAGAGGTGAAGCACTGGGACTTCTTGGGAGGTCGCCCATCTTAGTACTACTCTAGCTTGAGCGCTCTTAACTATAAAATTTTCTCCATAGTTAAACCTACTCTTCTTGCTATCCCATTTGAAAAACCTCCAACAAATGTTGTACCTTATGAAGAAAAAAAAAATCCCCTTAATCTTGTTGATTTATTAGTAGGATATAATTTCCATAGCAAGTTAAATTATAATATTTCTATCATGATTTAACTATGTAGTTTTTGAGTCAAACTCGTTAACTCATGTTTCATGAGTATTGATTCACATGAATCCATATCTCATAAGAATAAATGGGACTCTTAGCACTCATTGGATATGAGTGCTAAGTGTTTCATTTATTCTCACCCCTCCCAAGAGGTCACCTATCCTAGTACTACTCTAGCTTGAGGTGCAATCTTGTTCTTCTTCCCCTCCTTTGTCTTGAAGTTGTTATCTTTGTTCATGAAACTTCTCTTAAAGATAGATGTCTTCCATACAAGATATTCTCCTTACAAGGGTATCTTCTCATAAGCTGCATATCCTTTCATAATTCATCTATTTTCTTTATTCTCTTTACTAAGTTTGTGGCATACATTATTGATAAAGGATATCTCTTTGTTCATTAAAGTGGTTATCCTTGATTGTCTTCTTTATGATTTCAATGGCTACCTAGTAATCATAAGGAGGGGGGAATACATATGACCACTTTGTACTATATTTTACTTTTAATGCACCTTTTTTTTTCTACATGGAACTCCTCAATAGGTATTAGTTTTAACTCTCCATCCAAAGGAAACACATTTTTTCTTTTTTACATTTTTTAATTGCTAAATCCTAGGTATTAGTGATACTTATCCATCCTAGGGAAATAAACACACACAAACACCTTTAAACTCCATGGTGATACCAAGTAGTTGATCCATGGACAAACACACATACACATATGCATGCATGTATGCATAAGTCATTGATGGGGGGCACAAGATCGACTACCAGGCACAAAAACTTGTTAGACCATTTGATTTTGACTTTTTATTTTTAGGATTGACTATTAGGAACAAAAACTGACTATACTATTCAATCATTTCCATGATTCATGGTAAGGTACACAAACCATATTGGAGAAGATAATCTCTCTCTCTCTCTCTCTCTCTCTCTCTCTCTCTCTCTCTCTCTCTCTCTCTCTCTCTCTCTCTCTCTCTCTCTATGTTGGTGGGATAGAATCATGAGTGATGTAGTCATTTATGGTGCTATATCCTTTCCTATGTGATATCTTATTCTTTTTAATATCATTCCAAATATGATATTAGTGAGTGAGACATTTCCTTAGATAAGGTCTCTTTCACTAGTTGATTTGGGATTTAGTACTAACCCTACCTTTTTTGTGTCTTTTTGGCTTATTCCTTTTTGTTTTGTTTTCTTATATTTTCATATTCCTATGCATGAGAATAGAGTTAGGATCCTAGGTTTGGGAGATTATGTCCTTCAAATTGGTGATGTTCTACCTTGTCGTGGCATTGTCTCTTCTCTTCTTCCTTTACAAAGTATGACTTGCCTCATACTCCTACTAAAGTGGGGGAAAAATGTACTCTCTTAAAATGTATGCACTTCATTTTGAGACCTTTTAGCCTCCTTAGTTTTGTTTTGGTCTCTCTCTTTTCCTTCTTAATTGATCTTACACTTCTATATCATCTCTCTCCTTCTAACGAGCCTGTTATTTCCAAATTGCATATGAACTTCCTCTTAGACTTTTGGAGGCTTTTCATCTCCTCTTCTTTGAGACCAAGTTGACCTGGTTAACCTTTTCTAAAAGAGGTTGACCTATTCTGGAAGTGTTCAACTACCTATTGATTGTGAGGTATAGATCCTAAAATGTATTAGGGTTCTAATTATTAATTATATGCTTCATAATCAACTTGTATTATTTTCCCACACAAAAATCAATATAAAAGGAGGTTGACGGGATTTATTTTCATGTTGCACATTCACAAGACATAAAGAATTCAATGTATTTCAAGAACTCAAAGCATTCATGTAATCAAGAAAGAATCTTCAATCATCTATCAATTCCAAGCATGTCCTCTTTGCATCAAGCTTCTTCCTTCAAAGTGGTAGTGGAGTTTGGCTTGAAAGGAGGAGATCTATCATCCCAATTTTGTCAAGTTCTTCTATCATTCATACATTGGCATGTCACATATATTCTTATTCATGAGGTTTTGGCTTCTTTGATTTCATTTGGGTTTCTTTAAGGTTATTACTATAGAACAAGAATCTTAGTGTGCAAAGAACATTAACATTAAAGCAAACATTCACAAACTAAAACTATATTCACATATGAGATTAGACAAAAGAAACAATTAGAGATTGCAAACCCAAAAAAGGAAAAACTCCATGCTTCCTTGATTTTGTAGATGTGTCCTTTGATGTGGATGTATGCTCAAATGCTCAAAGTTGCTTCAATGGTGGAGATGGATAATAGCAAATTGGTAGCTTTGTGAGCTCTCAATTTGGCAATATAAGGGTATGGGTATGGCTTTTGGCTCTCAAAAGGGCATGGTAACTTTAGCTCAAAGATTTTTGATGAAATGGCTTGGGATGGGATTCAATTTATAGGCTAAGGGGTAGAGGGATGGAGGGCTTAGATGCAAGGATGGATGAAGGCTTAAGGAGGGCTAGGATGCACTCAAAGGAGAGCACATGGATTGTGCTTGTTTAGCACCAATGGGAAGGTGACACTTGTCACAAGGAGGATGAGTGTGAGAGGGTAAGGTAAAGGGTTGGTTAAAGGCATGATGAGTGGGGTTGAGTATGTAAGAGGGATGTAAGAGGAATGAGTGTGGAAGAGGGAAGAGTGTGGAAGATGGGTGTAAGAGTCATGAGTGGGCTTGTAAGAGTCTTTTATGTTTTGTAAGAGCACTCATGACTTAGTGGTTGGGTTTTTTGAGGGGAGACTTTGGTTTGGATTAGGAAAGTCTTAAACTTGTTTAGGGAATGTGACAACATTAGGGGGTGGATTAGGCTTGGGTTTAGGATTAGATTAGGGATGTTAGAGATGTACAAGTGGATGGCATTAATGAGGGTGGGTGAGTTAATGGCTAAGCTTGGTTAGTATGGGTGGATGGGGTGGATTAGGCTAAATGGAGGATTAGAGATAGGTTAGGGGTTTTTGAATTTGAGGATTTCATTTATCAAATAGATTTATTTAATAAATGGGGATTTTTGGAATTAGATAGAAGAATAAGATTTAATTGATAAATAATAGATTATTTGATTTATCAATTAGGACTATAGATGATTAATTAAATTAATCAACTAGGGATGGAAAAGGATTAATTAGATAAGAATTTAATTAATGATGCCTTTAGAGATGGCTAAATTAGATTACCAAAGCAGTGTAATCAAATTTAGGTGTCTACAATTACATTTACATACTTGATCACATATCAAATTCAATTACATCTATGAAAAAAATTGTATATTTTATTTGGTGTATTCCATCCAGCTACATGTTATCATTTCCTTTACATACATTTACATTTACATTCAATTTTGATTTCTCAATCTAAGGCTTAACCAAGGCCATCTCTTATCAACCCAAAAATAAAAATCCAAATTTATTAAGCATAGGATTAGGATAGAAAATTTGTAGTTGCGGATCTAGAAATAACTTGCCAAAAGATTTCTAACAAATTTTGGTTGACCTAGTTATAATACCCTAGGAAAATGATGAATTTGTGGAAAGCATCCAGAAGGATTTCCACCAAGTCATCTTGTTCTCTAAACCTCTTTTAGAAAATAATTTTTTAGGTTTTCAATTTTATTCAGAGATTTATAATCAAATTTAAACTTGTAAGTCTAGATACACACTTTTCAAAGAAAAACACTCTTTCCTCTACATATTTCAAGGTGATTCATTTATCTTTCATTTCAATTCATAATTTTAGCACAAATTTTTATCTTGATTAGGCTGATTATATACACTTGACATATACATTTAATATATTTAGCCAATTATTTCAATTTTATATGCACATTATCACACATGAGACATAGAGTATCTCCTTGTATTGCATTCCTTTCCACAATTCAGATTTAGTATTGGCATTGCTTCCTTCATTTGGGCCTTGCTAGTCTATTTTGGATTCAATAACAAATCATATTTGCAAATTCTCCTTCTCCCCCACACATATTTGAATACTTTAGTGTGACAAGTGTAGGCCTACATCATATTAAAGTGCTTCCATTTTTCCATTAAGCACATCTATCCACACAACACATTTGTAGATATGTGCATCATTAACTATGTATCATCATGCAATTAAGACTAACTATACAATCAACCTTGCTTTTTTTTGCATTGCTACTACTAGTTACATCAAGGTATAATGGGGATTATTACTCCTCAAGAAAGGAAAGTGAATTATGAATAGTTATGGATTGGTTCATAAGATCGTGTTCATCTTTTCTAAAAGATTTTTGTGTTTGCTCTAGAATACAATGAGGCCCATTACTTTCCTCAAGAAAAGGCATATAATTCTTGCACAAAATTTCTCCTCAAGAAAGGTTATATGATTCAAGCACAAGTTTTCTCATCAAGAAAGGTTGTATGATCGAAGCAAAAACTCCATCACTACTCTTTGTAACTCAAATAAATACATGTGCATTATTTTAACACATAAATGTGTTGTGTATATATTCAAATATATAATTTTGTTGGAAATATGATTGAAAAAGAACACTATCAAAGATGGAGATTGTTGCAAGATTGTTGATAAAGAATGTTTTCAATCATTGTTTTGGCATTAATGTCAAACATGCTATTTGTTGGAATGACAATTGCTTATAAGATCCAAGTACTATCACTTAGTTGATTGATGAAGAGGATTTAATCAACAAGATGTAACAAAAGAACCTAAGGGAAAAGTTGAGTTATGGTTTTCTAATGAAGTGCAAGGATCAATTAAGACAATGGTAAAATGATGTATTAAAAATATACTTGAAAATGTAGAGGTTGGCCGCACTTAGAAACATTGGACGAATAAGTTGAAACAAGGTTGACTACAAAGCTTAACTAAGTTCATTAGTGAATGTCAAGCAAGCTAGTTCAAGCCAAGAAAATTTTTAGTTGGTTTCAAGCAAATGCAAAATCTAGTGTGTGTCAAGTGATATAGAAGGAGCCAAGCGTGTTCAAGTACCAAACAAAGTAACAGGTTTCAAGCATCAAAAAATCTTAGAGGATGTCGAGTGAATCTATAGTAGGTGTCAAGAATTAGTAAAATGTAGTTGGTGCTGAGTAACTCAGTATGTGCCAAGCACCAAAATTTCAATAGTGTTAAACTACTGCATTATGTGAAAAGTCAAAGATTCACCAGATCTAAGCTAACAAAGTTGTTGCCTTGAATTTTGTGAACTAGATGGAGGATAAGGATGATGAGCTAGGGGCACAAAGTTTTAGATAAACCATTTTTAGGTGAATTCAAGAGGATTCTTCATGATGTTTCTAGAAGGAACAAGATATGGGTTAGATTCAATGAATCCTACCTAATCCATTCAAACTAAAATTAAAGAAGGGAAGAATTGAGTGGGAAAAGAAATTCTAGACTTCTATTGAAGGAGTCATAGGCTAAGAAGCAAGAGTTGCTAGTGTGCCAAATTGTGAAGTGGTTGAAGGGTGTCAAGGAGAAGGCATCTAGGAGAAGAAAGAACAAAGCACAGAGACTCTACTTCAATAAGTGGTCACATAGAGATTACACTGGTATATCGAGCATGAAGACTCAAGGAGATGAAGCTTGAAAGGAGGTTAAGTTGTTAGAGCTGTAGAGACTAAAAGCAAAGCAAATTGTGAAAAGCTAAACAGAGATCTGAAATCTACAAATTAAGTTGTGAGTTGTATCAAGTCAAAAGCCCTTGTTGTTACTCTCTAACAATTGTATCAGTTAGGGTAAAATCCTGTAAAATCCTATGGACTTAGGTTGGTTTAATAGCCATTTGTAAATCCTTTAACAAGGTGGAACTCCAAGTGAATGTTATAAAATTCCTCTAACCAGGCCCACTTCTAACAAGGTGGTTAAATCCTTTAACCAGGTCACATTTAACAGTGTGTTTTAGCCTTTAATAGGGTAGGCATTTCACAGGGCATCACTTCAAAAGAGTGAAAATTGAATAGCATGTTACTAGTGGTTTTTCCCAAATTGGGTTTCCATGTAAATCACTGTGTTATGTGTTGATCTTTCATGTGTTATGCTTGCATCATGTTGATTTACAGTAACTTGCCAAGTAGGAATGTTTAAGCTTGGATGCATGAATCGTTTAATAGGCTCACTTAACTTGATGAAAAAGTTTTAATTGGACATTTGGACCCTGAATAACTTATTCAATCCCCCCCTCAGTTATTCCAAAAGTATTTCTAACAATTTGTATTAGAGCCTTTTCCTGATTTAGTTTAAAGGTACTAGAAGCATAAAGATCAAGATGTCCAAAAGAGAAGTTCCTAATCTCAACAAAGATAACTTTGTTGGATGGAAAATTCTAATGAAACTACACCTTGGATCAATAGGTAATTATGCAAAAACCTCAATTGGAGTGAAACATGTAGATCCAGCTAGAGCCCTTACTGTAGCCGATTTGAACAAAAGGAAGGAGCATAATCAGGCAATGTTGGAGATTGCCTCTGCCCTCAACTATGCTAAATTTGATGACATCAAGGGATGTGACTCTACATTCAAGATGTGGAAAGCCCTATTAGATATCTATGGAGGAGATAAGAATGTTCAAAGAGCAAAAAGAAAAAGCCTCAGAGGAAATTTTGATGACATGAAAATGGAGGAAGTTGAGAATGCTACTCAATATGCCTCTAAAATGAAAGAAGTAGTAAGTGCAATAAGAAGTTTGGGTGGTCATTTGGAAGATGACACTATTAATAGCAAATACTTAAGAACTTTTCTCCCCAACTATGCTATTAGAGTTTCAGTCATCCAAGAACTAAGGTGTGTACCACGCAACACACTAACCTTTGAACGTATAGTGGGAAGACTTACTACATTTGAATTGTCCAACTTTGATAACTACAGATCTAAGACTCTTGAATCTGCTTTCAAGGCCAAGCTAACATTGAAAGACATTAAGGAGGTGAAATCAAAGAAGAAGGGTACAAAAGGAAAATATGCATCCAATGATAGCAGCACAGATGAAGAAGATGTGGAACAATTGGAAACACTATTTGGCCAGAAGATTTCACAGAGGGAAAGGTAAATTGAAAGGTAAGTTGCCTATCATTTGTTTTAATTACAATGAAGTACGTCATATTGCTACAAGGTGTACATAGAAGAAGAACTACAAAGAAGGAAATAAGTACAAGAACAAAAGAGAAAATGATAGCTAAGATTACAAGGACAAAGGCAAAAGATGTTACATTGTTGAAGAGGATTCTGATGAGAATGATGATGAAGCAGTCTATGTAGCCATGAAGGATGAAGTAGATGAAGATGAAGCAACAATACCGGTAACTTGTGTGAACAAAAATGACAAAGGAATCAAGAGATGAACATCAGCACCAAGAACTCCACCATAGAATGGCATTGTAGAAAGAAGGAATAGATCAGTGATAGACTATGCTAGAACATTAATGATGGAGAAAAATGTTACTTTGAAGTACTGGAGAGAATCTGTAAGTACTATTTTTTACACCCTGAATCAAGTACAAGTCAAGAAAGGTACAAATGCAACACCTTTTGAATTATGGTATGGTCACTCACCTAATGTAAAAAATTCAAAGTATTTGGTTGTAAATTCTATATTCTTAAAGATACTAGAAATGGCAAGTTTGATGCAAAGAGTGATGAAGGCATATTCTTTGGATACTCCACTAGAAGCAAAGTGTATAAGTGTTTGAATACTAACACTAACAAGATTGTGGAGAGTGCAAATGTAAATTTTGATGAGCATGTAGAAGTCCAAATTGATGAATCCAAGAAACCATAATATTATAGATCTTTTGTATAATTCTATGAAGGAATACCTACTAAAGATGAAGCTACCAATCAAGTTGGAAATCAGCAACAAATCTCAATATCAGTTGAACATAGCCAGTGAATGTCGAGCTGCATTTGGAACCCGAGTTGCAGAATAAAGAAAATGCACATTCTGACCCTAAAATTAGTACACATGGAAAAGATGATGAAATACCAAATAAAGATGTAAATAGTGACTCTAAAGCTGAAGGATCAAACATGGAAAGAAGGACAGAACCAAGACTATTCAAGTATGTAAGAAGACATCGCCCTATAAAAAAATTTATTAGTGACAAGGAAGCTAGAACAATGATAAAGAACAGACTAAGGAATGAATCATGTCTGCTGAGTGAAGTTGAGCCCAAAATAGTGAAAGATGCACTGCAAGATGATGATTGGCATAAAGCTATGGAAGAAGAGATAGATCAGATTGAGAAGAAAAAAACCTGGACTCTAGTTCCTAGACCAACTAATAAAAATGTGATTGGTACAAAATGAGTCTTTAGGAACAAGCTTGATGAGAATGGTGAGATCACAAGAAATAAAGCCAGACTAGTCTACAAAGGTTATGCACAAGAAGAAGGATTGGACTATGAGGAAACATTTTCTCCTATTGCAAGAATGGAAGGAGTGAAAACATTACTTGCATATGCTGCTTATAAAGGTTTCAAATTCTACCAAATGGATTTAAAGTCTACTTTTCTAAATGGTATACTAGAAGAGGAAGTCTACATAGAAAAACCAAAAGGATTTTTTGATGACAACAACAAAGATATGGTTTGTAAACTACACAAAGCACTCTATGGTTTGAAGCAAGCACCTAGAGCATGGTATGAGAGACTACACAAATATTTTGTGAAGATAGGATTTGAGAGAATAGATGACAATAGCAACCTGTATATCAAGGCAAAAAAAGATAAAGACATTTTGATATTTGAAATCTTTTTTGATGATAAAATATTTAGAGGAAAAGATGTCCTATGCAAAGATTTTGCTAACCAAATGAAACATGAATTTGAGATGTCAATGTTTGGAGAAATCAAATTCTTTGTTTGATTGCAAGTACATCAACTGATCCATGGCATATTTGTGATCCAATCAAAATACATCAAGGAGATACTCAAGACATTTGGATTAGAAGACTAAAAACTAGTCAGTACACCAATGGTAATAGGGCATAAGTTATCCAAGAATGATGAGTCAATTGAAGTGAATTAGACAATGTATAGATCAATGATTGGAAAGTTACAGTATGTTGTGCATAGTAGACCAGACATTGCACTAGCTATTGGAATAGTGGCAAGATTTTTTGCTAACCCAAGAGAAAATCATTTGATGGAAATAAAAAAAATATTGAGGTATCTAAAAGGAACAGATGACTTTGGCTTGTATTACAGGAAGAGTGAAAAGTTTGAGTTGAAAGCTTACACTGATGCAGATTGGGGAGGTAATATTGATGACAGAAAAAGCACCAGTGGAGGAGCACTTTTCTAAGGTAAAATATTGGTTACTTGGACCAGAAAAAGGAAAAGTTGTACCTCACAATCTATAGTAGAAGCTGAGTATGTTGCAGCTGCTATCAACTACACTAATATTGTATGGATCAAACATCTATTGCAAGGTATGAAGGAAGAGGTAACTAAACTTGTGATACTCTGTTATGATAACACAAGTGCCATCAACATATCTAAGAATCCTATGATGCATGCCAAAACAAAGCATTTTGCAATTAAGTATCACTATGTAAGAGAATTGGTGGAAGGCAAGACAGTGAAAATGGAATATGTCAGCTCAAAGGATCAAATTGCTGACATCTTTATAAAAGCACTACCTAAAGGTGCTTTTGAGTATCTTAGAGGTAAGTTAGGGGTGATACCCCTAGCCAAGGCTACTTAAGTAACAGAAAAGATTACCCTGCATCAAATGAGTTGATTGTTAAAATATTGTGAGTTGATGTAGAGGATACTTACTTAAGGATTTATGTCTGAAGTAATCAAAATGCTAAAGTTCCAAATCAGTCACAAGCAAGGTGAAAAAGGAAGAAATTAGAGTACCTACAAATGCTACACTTGCATGTTAAGATGTTGAAACAATATGTCTTTGGCATTGTTGTCAAAGAGGGAGAAGTAGCAAGAAACTAATCAATAGCTTTCAATTGGATAGAGAGAGAAATAGCAAGAAACTGATCAAATCTACTGGATCAAATGGACAGAGGGAGAAGTAGCTGATACCAAATAGCAGAACATGATCAATGCATACAAAGGGAGAAATAATGTAAGGAGGAGTTAGGATTAGTATAAGATCAAAGTGAATAGTGGTAAGCCATAGAAAAGAGGGAGAAAAATGATGTTCAGGAAGATATAGCAGAAAGAGGAAACAATAGCTAAGAGGGAGAAGCAAAAGCAAACTAATCAGGATAGTAGATCAAAGAGGGAGATGTGCAAACTAATGGTAACACATTTTTCTTTTTGGCATTTGATTTATTATTTTAACCTAGTTAGAATTTTGATAACTTGGTTGATCAATTTGGTTTTCCATCAATGCCAAAGAGGGAGATTATTGAAAATTTGATTGAAAAAGAGTACTATCAAAGAGGGAGATTGTTGCAAGATTGTTGATAAAGAATGTTTTCAATCATTATTTTTTCATTGATGTAAAACTTTCTATTTGTTGGAATGAGAATTGCTTATAAGATCCAAGTGTAGACACCTAAAAATCCTTTAGAAAATAAAGTATTTTTATTTTCTGAAAAATTCCCGATGACATCATCATTTATTAATTAATTAATTATTTAATTAATTAATTAATTTTTATGCCATTAAATCCTTTTATCTTAATTAAAAATATTTAATTAAGGAATCCCTCCCAAAAATGTTTAAATCTTATTTAAACATTATTTCCTTATTTATTAATTATTTAATTAATAAATTGACCAAAAATCCTAAAATAAATAAAAATTTTATTTTTTTCTCAAAAGTTGGCCAATTTCCTTATGACCAATAACCTCTTCCAAAATCTTCTAATCTTTCTTTAATTTTGATTAAAGGCTAATCCCATCATTTCCTACCCCTAATCCCAACTCAAAATATTTAATTAAAATTAAATATTAATCCTCATGTTTATTAAAAAAGTTTTAATAAATATCTCCTCAACCCAAACCCTTGAAATAAATAAAACTTTATTTATTTCCTAAAAATCTAATTTATCCTCATCCTAAGAAGTTCTAGACTCTTCTAGAAAGTCTCCATCCTCATCCTAGGAAATTCTAGACTATTCTAGAAAGTCTTTATCCTCCTCCAAAATCTAGACTCTTCTAGAAGATGTCTTTAAACCTAATCCTAATCCCCTCCTAACCTTGTCACATTCCCTAAACATGGGTTAAGACTTACTAACCCAAGCCAAAGCTAACAAATATCTCCTCCTTCACCCACCCTCATTAAATGTCATCCACTTGCCTATCCCTAAGCTAATCCTAAACCATCCTAATCCATCCTCTAATCATTTGCACAAGCCTAAGCAAGCTTAAAACTTTCCTAATCAAGTCCAAGTCGAATTTGCTCTCATCACCCTCAAAATATCTCAACCATAAAACTTTATGAAGTCCACTAGGTCATAAATGACTCTTCCAAGCCCTTTTATTGCTTTTACAAGCCATTATGAGGGTCTTTATGAAGATTTTATCTCTTGAGCCTCCTTTGTTGACTCATCCTTGCCCTTTCTTCCATCCTCTCACCATGTGACATGTGTCACTCCTTGATTGGCTATAAGGAAGCACAATCCATGTGCTCTCCTCTCATGCAATCTGAGCCTTCCATAAGCTTTTTCCCATCCTTGCATCTTAGCCCTCAATCCCTCAAGCCTCTTGCCTATAAATTGGATCCTTCTCCTTTACAAAATAACACAATCCATGAAGTAAAGTTATAATGCTATTTTGAGAGCCAAATCCATACTAAAGCCATCTATCCACACCAAAAATCCACAATCATCCATTGAAGCCTTTGGAAGCATATTGAGCATACATCCTATCCATTTAGATAAAGCTACTCAACAAGAGAGCTTCTTATTGAGAGAGTCCATTAATGGCTCATATTCTCAATTGAGAGCTCATCTTAGTCTATCTTGAAGTTTATGAATTTTTCTTAGTTTGTAGAAGCTTTATTTAAATTTGGTTTCTATTAGCATACTAACATTGCTCATATACATTTTGGCATGCCCGGTGGGACCCCGCATGGGTCATCTTCATTAGTTTTTTTAGTCAAGTTTTGTATGTTATTTGCTGATTTTGGCTAATTTTTCTTGTTTTTGTGATTGGTAGGATTGTATAAATTGGTTTTGTAGGTCCACATGAGCATGAAGAAGACAAAGGAACTCATAATCTATCTCATAGTGTTTGCAGATTTTTCAAGCTTATAGGTGGACAAAGAACTTGAAATTCTTCTTCCTCTTCTTGTCTATATTCTTCTTATTCCATCTACTTCTTCTTCTTCTTCTTGTGGGAGATCTTGGCCATTTTTTTTTTAAGGAAGCAAAATCATACACACTTCTTTTTAGTGCTTAAAATGAACCCCCAAATCATACTTAAATCCATTGAAAAATTTAAAATTTGCAAGAAAGAAAAAATCTTTTAACAAGTGAAACTAAACCAATCTAATCATTTGCATCCTTGCAACATCAAGGTTTTAGATACATTCATGCAAAATTAGGAACACTTCATTTTTGGGAATTTAAAAAGAACTTCAAGTTTCCATTTCAAAAGGTTTAAAATCAACACTAAGTGCACACTAAAGTTCTTTTAAAAAATCTCATGAAAACTAAGAGTCCTAAATGGTTGCCAAAAATTGTCCTAAAAGATTTGTTATTTTTTCCAAACAAATGTCTTATTGCAAAATCTTGAATGTTTCTTAGGTTTTTCATGCATCAAAACAATCTAGGAATATCATTTTTGGGCTTAAAATATGCAAACTAGAACACAAAATCTTGAATGAAAACCAAAGTCCAAAGAGTCATTTTCACTTTTGAGTCCAAAACAATCTTGAATGATCTAAGGTTAAAAAAAATCACTTCAAAGTTCTTAAAACAACATACAAAATCTCAATCTTGAATGCTCAAAAGAAAACACTTGAATGTTTAACCACTTTTCTTTGAATGCATGTTGCTAAAATCACTCTTGAATGCCATGGATTAAAATCAAATTTTCCTTGAATGCATGGTTAAAACAACAAATCCAATCTTGAATTCTAAGGATCAATTAACTATTGCAATATCAAACACTTCATTTGGAGCTTCTAAAAATTGAACAAAACAAATCTCTTTTCCACATGCAATCTAGGTAAAGTTTGATTTTTGGACATTTAATAAACCTTGTTAAGTTAAAATACAAATTTGCAAAAATTAATTTGAGTAGTTCCTTGGACTCACCTCTTTTCTAATCACCCATCAAATATTAACCATTGGTTGCAATCTCAGCGCCATTTATGGGGATGGGTCTACTTGAAAAAGGTGTTAAATGTTCCACAATCTAACTCACTCACTTGGTCTTTGAATTTTTGCTTTAACTTTATCAAAATTCTTAAATGATCAAAACTCTAGATTAAATCGATCACACTTCAAGTTTGGGCACTAAAATTGAACAACAACTGACGTGGAGAGCCTCCGGGCGCGCGCTTGAAATCGAATCTCACACACTTTTGTTTTGGGCTTAAAACAAACTCACACTCAATCTTGAATGCCTTAAAGAAAATTAATCGATACTTGACGTGGAGGGCCTCTGGGCGCGCGAGTTTGCTTTTGTTGACCCTAACTCTTCTTATTTTTTTCATTCTTCGATCGATTTACTTTTTTTGGCGCTTCAAGTTGGAATAAACATTGTATCTTAAACATGAGTGCTTGCAAAGTCTAGATCAGAAAACTTAAGCGTCAATTGGTAAAAGAACAAATGTGTTTTTTAGCCCAAGGTCATCCAAGTCTTCTCTCCCCTTGTCGTCTTTCGAGGCCATCTTGGGTGCATAAGATTAGGATCCAAAACCTTGTTTCTTTTTAGGAGGCCTGCTTGGGAATTTCATCACCCCTTGGACGACCTCAACTCCAGCGTTCTGGCAGAGTATAAGAATCGGAAGGTGAATCGAAAGACACCTCTCTTGGGATCAAGATTTTGTCACTCGGTCTAAGCCTCAAGGAACTTTATACCTTTGAGAAGTGAAAGAGGAGAAGTGGGTTACCGCTCCTCTCGGCTGTGTGACATCTTTTTGGTCTCATCTACGGATTTGGGCCTCACGTACCTTGGGTATATCGAGGACTCCTTAGCTAAACCAACTGTCAGCCTTGTAGACAACCATCTAGGATGTTAATGTGTTTGAGGTGACTGATCGAAACATTTGTAGAACATACACACTCCTTGGCGCAAGTATCACTTTCTGAGAATCAAAAACTTCTATCTGGTTGTTTCTATCTATTGCTTGATCTTTTATTTGTTGAATGAATGTTTGCCAAACTTGGTCAATCCTAGCTTAGGGCATACTTAGCGTAGTCACTGCCTATTTCAGAAGTTGAATGAGTTGAAGCAAAACAACCAAGATCTCTCAAAGCCAAGCAAATTCAGAAATTGATGTCAGAGCAACCCAAACCCAAACAGAAGTTCCACAAAGTTAAACTCAAACCATCTCTAGCATACCAAGAACTTTCATCCAAGAGAAAAGAAATAACACCAAGCCCACGAATTGCCAAACTCCACAAAGTAGAGGCAAAAGCTACCGACGAAGCACTTCAAGAGGCCTGGTTAGAGCGCACCATAAAATTTAGCCAACATCCAGGAGTTAATCCTGCTTATGCCTTACCAACTAGGCATGATTTCTATGATTAGACACCCTTGTTTCTCCACATCTTCTTGGATAAGCTTCACTTTAGAGTCATTTTTGTAGAAAAGCCAGCCATCTTAGGTTATCCCCTTAAGCATTATTAGCTCATCCATCTCATTTAGAATCAAACCATCTAGCCAGCAACCAAAACCTCACATCCAAGCCTTCACAATTGTTGTCACTTTTGCCAAAAGTTTGCCACTCCTAAAATCTTCCAAATCCATCAATCTCACCAAGGTTATCCCTTTGACAGAGCTTTGTCTAGGGTGATCTAGCTTTGTCACTTGTTATCCCTCATCACCTTGAGCTAAAGGTTGGGATCCATAAGTGGTCAATCTCGTGTTCTTCCTAAAGGATCATCAGTCTATCCTTAAGTTGACACAATCACCACCAAGCTTACACATAGGAAAGCAGACCTTTCATGCTTTGGCAACATATCTTTGAAGTTAGAATCTCCAACCCAATTCTCCTTAGGTTTTGTCGTATAGCTTTGCCTTAACCTAGGAAATCATTTGCATAGAGAAGCCTTCCCCCTTTTGCATCCATCAGCATTATTGCATCTCATCCCTAAGAGCATTTTTCATGCCACCTGTCACTCGCTTAGCCAAGAAGAAAGAAACAATGCAGCCCTATCATTTGGATCGAACAGCCTCACCCCCCTTTAGCACTTAGCCATCCTTCAGCGCAGAGAAAGCTATGCCATCACGTACTGACATTGAAGCTTTCATGAACCAACCAGGAAATGCAGTATTGGTAAATGCCATTATAGACAAGAACAAAGAGACAATCATGGCTAATTTTCGAAGGGAAAATGTAGGAACCTTTGACTTTGGAAGACCCCCTCCATTATCAGATCCATCTCACCCATTGTTTGGGCAGCTACCACCACCCATAGGCTCTTATGATCCAAATTATCCTCAATATATGCCAAAAGAAGAGCCTCCAGCCAATCCATATGATCCAACAGACCCAAACATACCATCATCCACCCAAGTTGAAATCTCCATGCCGCAAGCCAACCCAGCCACCACCACTCCATCCTTGGTTCATACCTCTCCGCTCCAAACCCCCTTTACCCAAAACAGCTCACCGTTCACCCCCTTCACTATTGTTGCTGCTGCTCCCCAACCCAGCCTTCCAAATCCACCCATCTCCCAAATCAGTGCTAGCATCTTTGGCCAACCTCAGCAATATACAACAGGGATGCCACCCATGGGGCCAAGTAATCAACCTTTCATCACCCCCAGCTTGTTCACTGCAGCCCAACACACAATCCCATCATTTCCATTAGGTCTTGGGAGCTCAATACCATTAGCCACAAATCTACAAGCTACTACCCTCACTCCACAAAGCTATCAAATCCCACAAGCTACTACCAATTTTCTACCAAGCTCCCAAGTGACCCCAGCCCCTGCCACCACTCTACCAAGCTTCCAAATCCAACCACAAAGCTATCAAACCCCATCAGTTACATTCCCAAGCTTTCAATTCCCACCACCTCCACCACCAACTAATCCATTACCTCCAATTACCAACTACTTTTCAATGCCACTTCTAGGAGGTAATCCACCACCCCAGCCAACCACCAATTATTTGCAGATACCATCCCAAATGGGGGCACAACCCACATATATTGGTCAAACCCCACAAGCCCCCCGATCCTTTCCCCAAGCCTCTCAACCATCTTATACCTTACCTCCACAAAGCAATCCATTTATCCCACAGCCAGCTTATGTTCTTCAATCCCAACCTCAAATCCCATATCAACAGCAAGCCTCGCAGCACATGCAGCAATATGCGCCACCTCCCCCTCAGCAACCTGTCATCCACCATGCAGCTGCCCAAACAATGTACAATCCCTATCAGCAAATCCCTCATAGCCATCCATATTCAGTGGCCCCATCCAGTACATACCTACCTCAAGGCACTCCTACATTGGGGGCACCCCAGCCATCACCTATCAATTCAGAATGGGAGCAAATGAAGATAGCTCTGAAAGCCATCCAAGAAGGGAATGATCCGAAGACATTCAGGTTTGAGAATGTGTGTCCTTACCCATTTGATAGAGCCATTACCATGACACCATTTCCCAAACACTTTGAGGTACCCAAATTTGACAAATTCAGAGGAAAAGGAGACCCTGTCACACATATCAAAGAATTTTACATGCACTGCCAGGATGTAGCATACAATGATGTCTTCCTCTTGCGCCTTTTTCCCAAAAGCTTAGCTGGACCAGCTCTTGAATGGTTTTATAGAATCCCCTATGGTACAATTAAAAACTTTGCTGAATTATCTGAGGCATTTGTAGCCCAATATGCCCATCTTGTTGAAACAGAGCTATCAATAGTTGATCTTGTCCACAGCAAGCAAAAAGGTGGAGAAAGCCTTGCCGAATACCTGCAAAGATGGCAAACCCTTACCACCCGCATATCCTGCACCTTGCCAGAACGCCATGTTGTGAAAATGTTTATTGATAATGCCCATCCTAGCTTGGCTCACCACATGACCATGAACTATTTGCAAACCTACAAAGATATCAAAGAGAAAGGAATGATCCTTGAGCAAGGACTCATTAAAGATGGTGTGGTCAAGCTTTACAAGGAAGCCAACCAAAATCAATCACATTCCAATGACAAGTCTAGGTATTGGAACAAAAACAAGCACGTTGCAACAGATGGCGTCACTGACACCAGACATGTGAATATTGTTGGTCCTTCTCACAACCAGTCCAACCCACCATATGAACCAAAAAATCAACAAGCTATCAACTACCAACAACAGAATGACCAAAGCTATCAAAACCACACTCCAAGACCCAACTTTCAAGGGTCTAGCAATCAAGCTAATGCCATCAATGTAGCTGCAGGACAAAAGCCTAGATTCCAACCTACACCTAGAAACTATACACCCCTTGGTGAGCCATTGGATGTCATTTTTGAGAAATTAGTCAAAGAAAACCTCATCAAATTTCCTCCTACCCAGCAAATTGACCCAAGCCAATCCAAAGCTGCATGGTACAAAGATAATGAGTACTGCAAATTTCATAGGGTAAAAGGTCACACTACCCTCAGATGCATGAAACTGAAAGACTATGTGCAGGACCTCATTGATCGGAAGGAAATCACCGTTGGTGCCCAAACCTCTCCCAATGCAGGCTTACAGATCTATCAAAATGCTTTTCCTCCACACCACAACCAAAATCCTGGAAAAGCACCTATCCAAACCAACAACAACAACACCAACAACCGTCAGCCAAACCAACAGCATGGGAAGAACAATGACCACACTTCATCCTATATAGACTATGGTAGCCTTATAGGTTGTATATCCGAGAAAGAGCCTTCCGTCAATGTTATCAATATCCAAGGACCAAACAATGAGTGTGCAGTCACCACTCGAAGAGCGCGATTTAACATCGCAGGCCCACCTGTTACACCAAAACCATCAGCTCCATCAAAAAGCCAGTACAATATCTTGGAACACCTTGGGAACATGCCAGCCCAAATCTCCATTTTAGACCTTCTTCGCACTAGTCCTGTGTACAAGAACATCCTTGACAGTGCTCTCATAGAATCTCGTGTCCCTTCTGATATCAATGCTACTGATTTTCGTAATCTTGTTGGACACCTCTCATCCTCATGTGCCCTATCATTCAAATCCACCGACATACCCGTGGTCGACCAAGATCACACCCTTCCGCTTCGCATAGCCATCATGGTATCCAACTTTGTTGTAAAAAGAGTAATGATAGATAATGGATCAGCCTTGAATATTTGCACCCTAAAATTCATAAAACAAGCTGGGTATACTGAGGCAGATATCATCAGTGAGGTTATCACCATCAAAGCTTATGACAACTTGGAAAGAACCACAGAAGGAACTATTTTGCTGCCAATCAAGGTTGGGCCAGTCATCCAAGAGACACTCTGCCATGTTATTGATCTAAACCTACCATTTAACATCCTCCTCGGTCGCCCATGGATTCATGCCATGAAAGCCGTTCCATCCACTTACCATCAGTGCATCAAATTTCCGCATCAAGGCACTGAGGTAACCATCCATGCCGATCCAGAACCCTTTGCTTACTGCAATGCGGTTGAACCTTCATATACAAACCATTGCCCTGGAATTGATATCGGCATATCCATCGCCAGCTCATCCCACACTTATAATGACCCAGAAACCATCCTTGCCTCTACCCTGTCTACCGTGAAGATCAATAACAAAGGTTGTGGAGAGTATAGTCTGTCAGATGCATTTGTTGTCGGGGCACTCCCACTTGATCCACATGCCCATGGACGACCGACATATCACAAAGCTAAGGAAATTCCACCTCCTCGATACAAACAGTTTGGCCCAACAACCTTTGTATCCTCGAAAATCCCTCTTCATGAGGAGCTCACTCCAGATATCAACAAATGGTTACATAAGGATGCACCTCAAAGAAATCAAGCACGCCTTGATCACTTCAGCCAAAAGTATCCCCAAGAACATAAGCTCATCACTGACAAATGGAACTATCAAGGTGGTGGTCTAGGACCAGAAGAAAGAGGCATGCAGTGCCCCATCGACGCACACAAGTGGGAATCGAAGTCAGGTCTTGGCTTTGGCATACCCACAACTGGGGGCACCAATGAGAACGGTCACGCTTTTTTGAACATTCACCGCGACCTTGTTGAAATTGAAGACATTCCTGAGGAAGTTGAAAAGAGAGCCTACGACGATATCCTAGACCAAATCTCCCTTGGAGACTCTGTTCTCCAAGAACTATCCATCCACCTCATTGACCTACCACTCGCCCATCCACAACTCATAGATTGGGACCAACCAAGTGTCATACACATCGATGAGTTCACATCAGAGGAGGCACTTCTAAGATTCATGGGAGCTGAAACTCCTCACAAGAAAACAAAGCCAGATTCTACCTATATCTACAAGCTAGATCCCAAGGGGTATTTTGGAGAAAATCCCCAACCTAGTTCCGATACACCCAAAACTGGAACTAAGGTGAATCTGAGACTAGCTAAGGCAACGAAGAGAACCCCTCAGCAAGAAAATCCAGAGCCACAAGAAGAACATGAGGATTTAGCATTGCCTCCTTAAGATAATCGACCAGAGGTGTCTTCTATTCTAATTGAGGATACTCGAGAAGTCAACATTGGTTCTTCAGAGATCCCCAGACTTGTTCACATTGCTGCATCCCTATCACAAGACCAAGCTGACCTCCTCTTTGAGGTCTTAAGAGAGAACATTGGCCGATTTGCATGGTCATATCAGGACATGCCAGGACTTGATCCAAAGCTTGTAGTTCATCATCTTGCAGTTGATCCAAAGATCAAGCCCGTCAGACAAAAGCTTAGAAAAATGCATCCCAAGGTGGCATTATTGGTCAAAGCTGAATTAGAAAGAATGTTAGCTGCTAAGGTTATCTGACCTATCAACTACTCAGAGTGGATCTCCAACATGGTCCCTGTCACTAAACCTTCCGGTGACATCAGAATCTGCATTGATTTTAGAGATCTTAACAAAGCTTGTCCAAAAGATGGTTTTCCCTTGCCCAACATAGATATGATTGTAGATCTTACAGCTGGACATGAAATTTTGTCCCTCATGGATGGATTTTCTGGGTATAATCAAATCAAGATTGCAGAAGCGGATCAGCATAAGACAGCATTCACTACCCCTTGGGGAACCTTTTGCTACAACATGATGCCTTTTGGCCTAAAGAATGCTGGGGCTACCTATCAAAGAGCTATGACAGCCATTTTTCATGATCTCATCCATAGCATTTTGGAGGATTATGTGGATGATATCTTGGTCAAGTCTCATACCTTCATGGATCATCTTGCTGACTTGGAGAAAGTCTTTGATAGGTTAGCCAAATATCATCTCATGCTGAATCCCAAGAAATGTGTCTTTGGGGTCACATCTGGCAAGCTTCTAGGCTTCATAGTTTCTAAACGAGGTATAGAGATCGACCCCAAGAAGGTCAAGGCTATCTTAGACATGCCTCCTCCCCAGACACTGTGACAACTTCGCTCTCTTCAAGGAAAGCTCCAATCTGTTCGGCGCTTCATCTCCCAGCTTGCAGATAAGTGTACACCATTTTCACATTTACTAAAGAAGGATGAGAACTTCAAGTGGGATCCTTTATGTCAGCGCAGCTTCGACCATCTCAAGCAGTATCTCATCAATCCCCCTATCTTGGTTCCACCAATTCCTGGTCGTCCCCTAATTTTGTACATATCAGCAACACCTACTGCTCTAGGGGCACTTCTAGCACAGCTTGATGACTACAAAAGAGAAAGAGCCATCTACTACATCAGTAGAACCCTAGTTGGTTATGAACTCAATTACACTCCTATGGAAAAAGCTTGTTTGGCAGTTGTCTTCTCAACTCAAAAGCTTCGCCATTACATGCTAAGTCATACCATCCAACTAGTCTCCAAGATTGACCCTCTCAAGTATATGCTCTCTAGAACAGCACTTACAGGCCGTTTGGCCAAATGGGTTATGCTCCTTAGTGAATTTGACATCCAGTATGTGGATAGAAAGGAAATCAAAGGGCAAGCTATAGCAAATCACCTAGCTGATGCACCTCTAATAGATGCTTATCCGTTGATCACAGAATTTCCAGATGAGCATATCTGTCTAATTGAAGAACAACCCCCATGGAAACTTTATTTTGATGGCTCATACACATCTCATGGATCAGGGGCAGGAATATTGTTGGTCACACCTCAAGGAGATTACATTCCAAAAGCCTTCAAGCTACAATTCCCTAGCACCAACAATATAGCTGAATATGAGGCCCTCATAGCAGGATTAAAGATAGCTGTAGAATGGAACATTGTTGAGCTACAAATCTTTGGCGATTCTCAGCTCATCATCAAGCAAGCCCTAAATGAATATCAAACCAAATATGAAAAGCTATTACCCTACAAAGAGCTAGTTGATCAGCTAACCCAACATTTTACAAAGCTTCAGTTTACACAAGTGCCTCGAATACAGAACAAAGTAGCAGATGCTATGGCTACTATAGGCTCGCTCTTGAAAATTCCCCAAGCAGCTACACAGTATGAGTTTTTAGTGGAGCAGCTCCTCACACCCGCCTATGCGAATGAGGATTCAAACCGTGTTTGTATCTTGGTTGGTTCCCAATCCCCTTGGTACCATGAGATTCACGCTTACCTTAACGATGGTATCATATCCCCTCACCTCACACGTACCCAACGCTAGAACCTCATCCGAAAATCATCCCGCTATGTTATCATAGCCAATACCCTATATCGTCGGGGTTATCACGATACTCTCTCTCGATGTTTAGACCAAAATGAGGCCGCGATGGTGTTAAAGGAAGTACACTCTGGACTTTGCAGTGCCCACACGAGTGGTATTGTCCTAGCGCGAAAAATCCTTAGAGCAGGCTACTATTGGCCTACCATTGAAGAAGACTCCTGTGACTTTGTCAGAAAGTGTCTCCCATGTCAGCAACATGCAAATCTTGTGCACGCTCCAGCACAGGATCTACAACCTATTGCACCACCTTGGCCTTTCGCTTGTTGGGGCCTTGATCTAGTTGGAACTATCACACCCCTCTCATCTGATGGACATAAATGGATAATAACAGCTACAGACTATTTCACTAAATGGGTGGAAGCAGTCCCCCTAGTCTCAGCTACAGGAGTTCAGGTCTCCAAGTTCATCTTGTACCACATTGTTTGCCGCTTCGGCATCCCATCCACCATCTTCACTAACCACGAAGGTAACTTTGAAAATCTCAACATGGAAGAATTATGCACTTCCCTCCGCATCCATCACCGCTTTTCTAGCCCATATTTCCCACAAGGTAACGGCCAGGCAGAGGCAACTAACAAAACCCTCCTCAAAATTCTAAAGAAAGTTGTCAATGATTCCGGCCGTGATTGGCACCTACAAATAAATCCAGCCCTATGGGCCTATCGAACTTCCTTCCGTACATCCACAGGCACAACTCCATACTCCCTAGTCTATGGTGCCGAAGCAGTACTACCTATAGAGGTTGAACTTCCCTCCTTGCGCATATCTTTGCAAGGGCAAATATCAGATGAAGAATATAGAGTAGCTCGGCTCACCCAACTAGATCTCTTAGATGAGAAGCGACAACAAGCCTATGATCATCTCACGGTCTATCAAACTCGTCTCAAAAGGAATTTCAACAAGAAGGTGCTTCCACGACACTTTCAGCCAGGTGACATGGTCCTTAAAGAAAACATGAAAGTCCAAGCAGATCGAGAAAAGAAAGGCAAGTTTGAACCTACATGGCTTGGTCCTTATGTTGTCACTGCTTCCTTTGGCTCTGGAGCTTATCAGCTATCTACACCAGAAGGAGAACTCTTGAATGATCCTACTAACATCATTCATCTCAAGAAGTTCTATGCTTGAAGATCCTTGGTATACCAGGCTTTTGAAAAATACAAAAGAAAAAAAATAGTAAAGAGAAACAAGCGTCCAATGGTGAAAACTTGGCAATTCAAGCACCTTGGATAGGTACCTTGGTGAAAACCTGGTAATTCAGGCGCCTTGTGTACTAAAGACTAATCCATTATCTATCACTATCCTATCCCTCATCCATTTACCCACCATCCCATAAGACACACTTGCTTGTTCCCTTGGTGTTCCAACCAAATATCCAAAATCTGATGAAGCTTGTAAATACCTCCTGTACAGCTTGTAAATCTTGTACCAAAGCTTGTATTATACCTTGTAAATCTTGTACCATACCTTGTATATCCAAATCTTGTCCAAAGCTTGTACCATACTCCAAATTGTAGATAATCTTGTATCCTAGCTTGTATCCTATCACATGCACCCAAAGAATTCCATTTTCCTTAAGCTTTTCGTAAACCATCTACCTATCCACCTATCACCTATTATAGACATCCCATCCTTCACAAACATTTCCATCTCACAAAAACCAAAACATGAACAAACTTGTACATTTGTAACATATCTTGGTCCATCAGCTTGTACATCCTCTTTAACTTAGTACCATTGTATCTATCCAGCGTTCATGTCAGTTCATCCTTGATCAGCATCTTGCACCCATCACACATCTTGGTTAGCTATTCCAATGCATCCTTTAGCTAGATTTCCTGTCACCAAAGTGTTATCTTTCTTAGTTCAGCTTGCCAGATGCATCACTCATCCAAATCCACCAGCTTAGGTGCTCTCCGATAGGTCCTTGCAGGATATAGCTTTCCTCATGTCTGATCTTGGTCCGTTAGTACCTCGTCCTACCCATCTCGTTGGCAAACGGTTCTCTTTTGGATTTTCACTTTCTTTTGATTTGGGATCTTCCCTTTTGGGTCTTGAAGTATCTTTTCCAAGCAATCTCCTTGTTCCCTCCTCAAGGTTTCCACGATCTTCCATATCATGGTATGCTGCGAATGGGGCAATTAGAGCGTAAGGTCTTGATCAGGTCTTTCATTTGTTTTTCTTTTCTGCTTGTGGGTTCTCCAGTGTCGTTTCCACGCTGCTTCCTCTAGGATTCATGTGTGATGCTGGGGCAATCCTTGTGTGTTTGTTTTGAGTTAGTTTGTCAGTCCTTTGGAAAGTTGGTGAAAAGGCCTTGATGTTCTTGGTAACCTTGGCAATTAACCAATAGTCCTATAGCAAATCTAGTGCTCAACTACATGGTGGTACTTCTCTTTGAAGTATCCCCCTGCTCAAAAAGCTTCAATGGTTTTCCTTCATCTCCATTATCCCCCATCCATATCCAGCATCCGTCTCTCCTACCCCAGCTGATGCATCAATATCTCTTTGAATCACTCATCACTCTTAGCTTTAGGGATCCACAATCCTAGTCTTAGGGATCCACCAATCCAAATCAACCCACCAAGCCTCATCTTTCGAGATCCACAATCCTAGTCTTAGGGATCTCCGAAACCCATCTTCCGCCAATCTAACTCTTTGAAATCCTGTTGCATCAGCTTTATAATCCTCTCATCCATCTCCCTATCCTAGATTCCTTTCTATAGCACTCTGCTCCTTCATCCTCCACCTTCCCTAAGGTCTTAAGCTTGCTTCCTCTTGTGCATCTAATTCTCCTTTATCATTCTCCCATAGTAAGAGTTTGAGCTAACTAAACCTCTTCTCTTAATCCAATTTGAGTCTCCTTGCTCATCCCAGATTCTTGTATTTTTCAAGAAGCCACCAAGCCTCGCTTTCTCTCCCCACTGCCTTCTTGAGGGGGCATCTCATAGTCCATTCTCTCCTCTTCTGCTCTAGCCTTGGGCATCTTATTTTCTTATCTTTGATGTCATGCCACTTGCGGCATCACATCAAAGAGGGGCAAAATGTAGACACCTAAAAATCCTTTAGAAAATAAAGTATTTTTATTTTTTGAAAAATTCCCGATGACATCATCATTTATTAATTAATTAATTATTTAATTAATTAATTAATTTTTATGCCATTAAATCCTTTTATCTTAATTAAAAATATTTAATTAAGGAATCCCTCCCAAAAATGTTTAAATCTTATTTAAACATTATTTCCTTATTTATTAATTATTTAATTAATAAATTGACCAAAAATCTTAAAATAAATAAAAAATTTATTTTTTTCCCAAAAGTTGGCCAATTTCCTTATGACCAATAACCTCTTCCAAAATCTTCTAATCCTTCTTTAATTTTGATTAAAGGCTAATCCCATCATTTCCTACCCCTAATCCCAACTCAAAATATTTAATTAAAATTAAATATTAATCCTCATGTTTATTAAAAAAGTTTTAATAAATATCTCCTCAACCCAAACCCTTGAAATAAATAAAACTTTATTTATTTCCTAAAAATCTAATTTATCCTCATCCTAAGAAGTTCTAGACTCTTCTAGAAAGTCTCCATCCTCATCCTAGGAAATTCTAGACTATTCTAGAAAGTCTTTATCCTCCTCCAAAATCTAGACTCTTCTAGAAGATGTCTTTAAACCTAATCCTAATCCCCTCCTAACCTTGTCACATTCCCTAAACATGGGTTAAGTCTTACTAACCCAAGCCAAAGCTAACAAATATCTCCTCCTTCACCCACCCTCATTAAATGCCATCCACTTGCCTATCCCTAAGCTAATCCTAAACCATCCTAATCCATCCTCTAATCATTTGCACAAGCCTAAGCAAGCTTAAAACCTTCCTAATCAAGTCCAAGTCGAATTTGCTCTCATCACCCTCAAAATATCTCAACCATAAAACTTTATGAAGTCCACTAGGTCATAAATGACTCTTACAAGCCCTTTTATTGCTCTTACAAGTCATTATGAGGGTCTTTATGAAGATTTTATCTCTTGAGCCTCCTTTTTTGACTCATCCTTGCCCTTTCCTCCATCCTCTCACCATGTGACATGTGTCACTCCTTGATTGGCTATAAGGAAGCACAATCCATGTGCTCTCCTCTCATGCAATCTGAGCCTTCCATAAGCTTTTTCCCATCCTTGCATCTTAGCCCTCAATCCCTCAAGCCTCTTGCCTATAAATTGGATCCTTCCCCTTTACAAAATAACACAATCCATGAAGTAAAGTTATAATGCTATTTTGAGAGCCAAATCCATACTAAAGCCATCTATCCACACCAAAAATCCACAATCATCCATTGAAGCCTTTGGAAGCATATTGAGCATACATCCTATCCATTTAGATAAAGCTACTCAACAAGAGAGCTTCTTATTGAGAGAGTCCATTAATGGCTCATATTCTCAATTGAGAGCTCATCTTAGTCTATCTTGAAGTTTATGAATTTTGCTTAGTTTGTAGAAGCTTTATTTAAATTTGGTTTCTATTAGCATACTAACATTGCTCATATACACCAAGTACTATCACTTAGTTGATTAATGAAGAGGATTTAATCAACAAGATGTAATAAAAGCACCTAAGGGAAAGGTTGAGTTATGGTTTTGTAATAAAGTGCAAGGAATAGTTAAGACAATGGTAAAATGATGTATTGAAAATATACTTGAAGATATAGAGGTTCACCACACTTAGAAAGACTGGAGGAATAAGTTGAAACAAGGTTGACTGCAAAGCCTAACTAAGTTCATTAGTGAGTGTCGAGTAGATTTTCAGCTGGTACCGAGCAAATGCAAAATCTAGTGTATGTTGAGTGATATAGAAAGAGTCAAGTGTGTTCAGGTGCCGAACAAAGTAATAGGTGCTGAGTGTCAAAAAATCTTATAGGATGTCAAGTGAATCCATAGTAGGTGTTGAGCATCAGTAAAATGTAGTTGGTGCCGAGTAACTCAGTATGTGTCAAGCACAAAAATTTCAATAGTGTCGAGATGTTGCATTATGTGAAAAGTCAAAGATTCACCGGATCTGAGCCAACAAAGTTGTTACCTTGAATTTTGTGAACCAGGTGGAGGATAAGGATGATGAGCTAGAGGCATAGAATTTTAGATAAACCATTTTTAGGAAAATTCAAGAGGATTCTTCATGATGTTTCTAGAAGGAACAAGATATGGGTTAGATTCAATGAATCCTACCTAATCCACTCAAACTAAAATTAAAGAAGGGAAGAATCAAGCAGAAAAAGAAATTCTAGACTTCTATTTAAGGAGTCACAAGCCAAGAAGCAAGAGTTGTTGGTGTGATAAATTGTGAAGTGGTTGAAGGGTGTCAAGGAGAAGGCATCTAGCAGAAGAAAGAATAGATTATAGAGACTCTACTTTGATAAGTGGTCACATAGAGATTGCACTGGTATATTGAGCATGAAGACTCAAGGAGACGAAGCTTGAAAGGAGGTCAAGTTGTCAGAGTTGCAGAGACTAAAAGTCAAGAAAATTGTGAAGAGCTGAATAGAGATCTGAAATCTACAAATTGAGTTGAGTTTTATCAGGTCAAAAGCCCTTGTTGTTACTCTCTAACAATTGTACCAGTTAGGGTAAAATCCTATGGACTTAGGTTGGTTTAATAGCCATTTGTAAATCCTTTAACAAGGTGGCATTCCAAGTACATGTTATAAAAGTCCTCTAACCATGCCCACTTCTAACAAAATGGTTAAATCCTTTAACCAAGCCACATTTAACAGTGTGTTGTAGCCTTTAATAGGGTAGGCCTTTCACAGGGCATCACTTCAAAAGAGTGAAAATTGAGTAGCATGTTACGAGTGGTTTTTCTCAAATTGGGTTTCCACGTAAATCAGTGTGTTATGTGTTGATCTTTCATGTGTTATGCTTGCATGTTGATTTATAGTAACTTGCTAAGTAGAAATGTTTAAGCTTGGATGCATGAACAATTTAATAGTCTCATTTAACTTGATGAAAAAGTTTTAATTGGACATTTGGACCCTGAATAATTGATTCACCCCCCCTCCCCCCCCCAGTTATTCTAAAAGCATTTATAACAAATTCAACATTCAAATTTATACAATCAAAACTCACTCAAGAAATATTTGGGTACAAGCATTTTCAGCTTTCTCAAAGAACCCTTTAAGTATCATGATTCATTCTTCTAAATTATGTGATCAAAGCACATGATTCTCTACATTGTGAATTAAAAACACATGCTTTAACTCTTTAACCTAGTGTTGGACACATGGAAAAAATACATAAGTTATCCTTCCATATGCTTGTAACACTTGCAGATCATGTGTCAAAAGATCTTTCTCCCCACATGTTGACATTTGACACCATATGCATTGAATATATTATGGTTCTTTGTCTCACATTTTTTCTACACCATATATGTTTCACACTTTTTAAAAAATTTATGTCCATAAAGATCTAACAATTAATCGTCATTCTGAACTTTTAAAATAGTCACTTCAAACTATTAAAATTGTGACTATACACTTTATATATTATGTAAGATCCATTTATAAAACAAGTAAGGCTGACATTTTGGATCTAACTTACTTCTCTTCTCTTTAGGAACATGTGCAAATGTCTAACAACTAAAGACCCAAAGATGTGAGTATAAAACTCTTCTTCCCTATCATTCCTCTTCTGAAATTCCAAAATCCAAGTATGATGAAGGACTTTAATTGATTAAATACACCGTTGTATTACATGCTTCAACCCAGAATTCTTATCCCAAACCCACATTTGAAAGCATACACCAAGATTTCTCAAATATGGTTTTATTGAGCCTTTCTGCTACTTCATTTTCTTGAGGGGTGTACGGACATATTTTACCCTTCAAATACCATTATCTACACAATAGTTATCAAACTCTAGCAAACAAATTTCACCTCCATTATCCATTTTCAAACATTTAATTTGTGACCTCTTTGGTTTTCAACAAGTTCTTTGAAAACTTTGAATTTAGAAAACACTCCAAATTTTCTAGCCATCATACATATCCAAAGTTTCCTAGTATAGTCATCAAGAAAAGTAGAAAAATATCTTGTGCCTCCTAAAGAACTTACCTTGGTAGGGCCAAAGACATCTAAGTACATGAGCTCTAATGGTTTAGTCCTCATGGCATGTCAATCCTTCAATAATTTGACCCACTTTTTCTTTCTATGGAGACAATATTCACAAAAAATCTGAGTTTTCCAATTGAAGACCCGATAGTTGATCCCCTTTGAGTTTTACTTCACATCCTTTGTTACTCATGTCACGTACACTTTGATGCCAAAGTGCCACATTCTTACCCACAATAGTCATAGTAACACCTACGTTGATAGATCTTTGAAAGAGATATAAACTACCAACTTCATTACCACTGGCAATAACCATGGAACCTTTAGTGACTTTTCAAGAGTCTAGACGAAAAAATGGATGATATCCTTGTCCAAAAAGTTGACCAAAAAAATCATATTTCGCCTCAACATAGGAACATGGTGAACATGTTTCAACAACCATTGGTCTCCTCCTTCCAGTTGCAACATAATGTCACCTTTACCAGCTATATTATCACAAGAATTATTGTCTCCAAGAAATACTTCTCCAAATTTCCCTTCATGATAATTAGTGAAACAATTTGTATAAGAGGTTCCACAAAAAGAGGTTTTGGAATCTATCACAAAAGAATCTAATTTGGTGTCACTTGTTGAAATATTTGTTATCCTTTCATCCTTTTCATAGGTTGTATTTGCTTCATCATTTCTCACCTTTTCTTGGGCCTTCTTGTAAGCCTAAAATTTTACTTTGAGTGGCCAGGTTTACCAAAAAATCAACACTCTCTATTTCAACCTCTTGACCGTGATTGATTGGTTGATGTAGATCCCCGTTGATTGTGATTGTTACCTCTATGATGGCTCATTCCCCTTGTCTTGGTGTTGACAATGGTAAGAAAATCACCGGAAGAAGTCTCATGATTTCTTCTTCTTATATCTTCACTCAAAAGAGTGGAAGCTACATTATCAAAAACCAATTTACTTTTGGCTAAAATTGAAGTGCTAATCATTGTTAAAACTCCATCCCATCTACTAGGAAGTGAACAATATAATAAGAGAACAACTTTTTTCTCATCTTGTGTCATGCCCACTGAGTTTTCTTGGCTAATAAGAGTATTGAACTCATTAACATGATTAGAAATAATCCACCCTTCCTTCATATTTAGTTTATATAATTTCTTCATGATAAAGACTTCATTCATAGTCAATGTCATTGCATACATGCATGCAAGCTTATTCCATACTTCTTTTATGGTCTTCTCATGTATGACATTAAAGATAACATTATTTTCTAGCATAAGAAAGTTAACACCTTTTCCTTTTGGTTTCCCAATTTTCATATGTCATGGTTGTTGGTTTCCTTTCCTTTCCTTCTAGCACAGGAGAAAGATCTTGTTTGATTAACTACTCCATTTGCACCTTCCAAAGGCTAAAAATTCTCCTTGTGAATTTATCTACTTTTGCATCCTCCATCTTTCTAAAAAATCAACACTAATTTCTAAATTAGCACATCTTGTGCTCTGATACCAATTGAAAGGATTGAATTAAAAAAGTTAAAATAGGATATCAACAATCAAATTAGACAAGAGAAAATGCAATAAACAATACACCACATTTATCATGGTTCAACACAACTTGTGGTTGTGTCCATACTGAGAAGAGTGTTGTATTAGTCGAAATAAGATTATGAAGGCTCATTAGACATGAAAATTATAGAAAATATTTTTGTTTTTTAACAATCTATGTTAGAATTGTGATATATATTTTATAGAATTCAATCATTGGTAAGAATTTAACAGTTAACACCTCACTTGTATAGGAGTGAATGTCATATTATTTGTTATAATTAATAATGGCTAGTTATGCCATGTGTGTCTAGCAAAGATTGCAGGGATGTAACTTTATTTTTCCTCATACAATTCTTAAAGTATTGGTAGTGAATTGGGTTTAGTGATGAGGTTGATTGAAGGTATAACATTATCTTTCATTGTAGTGGGCAATTCCTATGCCAAAATAAACTCTATTATCTATATTTTTGTATTCATTTTCTAACAAAAGTGTTCCCATATTCTATCATTTAGATTTAGGTATGTAAAATGGACAACTAAGTCATATTTTATCTTGTGAAATTAAAACAGAAAAATAAATCAATGAATGTTGTAATTTCATTTTTCATAGGAACTAATCCTTATCTTGTGTCATCAATGAAAAACTTTTTCAACTCAAAGTCATCAAACTATTGGATACAATCATTTAACTGTATATTTTCTTTGATGTTACACAAATGTCAAGTATATATTGAGCAATCAATGTATGTCGAGCTCACTCAAAAGTCAAAGGAATTTGTAGTGTATGATGAGTGTCTCAAAATTAACCAAGTTTAGAATGAGTGTTAACCAAGATCACTTGGCTACCAAAGAGAGTTTGCAAGAAGATAGTGTCTACCAAGTTCACATTGGCAACCAAGGAAAAGTTGGCATGGAACCAATGTTAACTGAGCTCACTCAATTATGAAAGGAAGTCTAAAAGAAAATCATTTCTGAGTTAGTGTTGACTAATTTGGGTCGGCTAATGAAGGATATTCCTATTTATTTTTGTTGTTAGTTCTAGCTGACTCATGGGATGAATTTCTATTGAAGAAATTATAGAAAAGAAGAATCATAACATTATGATGATTGATATTGCATTGACTCTGAATTATGTTGAATTTGATGAAGTCAAAGATTGTGGTACTTCTTATGCGATGTGCATCAAACTAAAAGTTTCTGACTAGAAATGATGACTTGTGTAAATATTTTTATGTGGAAATGAGTAAGGAATTTGAAATGTCAATGTTTGGAGAGATCAAATTCTTTGTTGGCTTACAAATTCAATAGATGAAGGATGGTATCTATATTAATCAATCAAAATACATCAAAGAAATACAGAAGAAATTTGGAATGGAGGATTCTAGAGTAGTTGGAACACCTATGTCTACTAGACATAAGCTTTCCAATGAAAATGATTCCAAGGAGGTAGATCAGACTACATACAGATCAACGATTGGAAAACTTTAGTATGTGGTACACACAAGACTGGATATAGTATTAGAAATTGGTATGGTGGCTAGATTCGCTGCTAATCCTAAAGAAAATCATAGGATGGTAATCAAAATAATCATGAGGTATCTGAAAGGTACTAAAGAGTACGGTTTGTGGTATAAGAAAGGAGGAAACTTTGATTTGAAGGCATTCACCGATACAAATTGGGCAAGAAGTGTTGATGATAGGAAGAGCATTAGTAGAGGAGCACTTTTTCTTGGAAAGAGGCTAGTATCTTGGAAAAGCAAGAAGAAGAATTGTATCTCTTAGTCTATAGAAGAAGTAGAATATGTTGTTGCAATACTCAATTGTTCCAACATTGTTTGGTTCGTATAATTGTTGTTAGGTATTGAGGAGGACATCAATGACCCAATTGCTATCTTATGTGATAACACATGTGTGATCAACATATCCAAGAATGCAATGATGCATGCCAAGATGAAGCACATTGCAATAAAATATCATTTCTTGAGAGAATTGGTACAAGACAAGGAGGTGAGGTTGGAATATGTGAATACAAAAGAATATATTCCAGTCATATTCACCAATTCATTGCCTAAGGATGCATTTTTGCATCTAAGAGGTAAGCTAGGGGTGATTCCCCTATCTAAGCTTACTAATCAGATTTTAGTGATGCATCAACCAAGTATGTTGAAGATCAAACAAGTTGATGCAGTATTGTCAGAGCAGATTGTATATGAATCTATACATCATGAAAACTACATTGATTGTTGTCTTTGGCATAAGATGTCAAAGAAGGAGATTTTGTTGTCATACATCAGAGAAATTTTATTCAGAGAAAATTTATGTCTAATATGAAGAGTTTACTATTATATATCAAAAAAAATTATATATATCAAAGATTTCAAAGAGGGAGAATGAACTTGAGTTGATATCAAAAAGGGAGAGTTTGATATTTTAGTCATTGCAATTAGATATTGATGACAGAGGGAGTTCACCCTAATAGAGGGAGTTCTCATGGATGAGAATTAGAATGAAACTAAGGATATTATCCTTACTTATATTTTTCCCTAAAATTTCTATGTATCATGACATGTTGTGTTACCATCAATGCCAAAGAGGGACATTGTTGGATATAATCATTTAATTGCATATTGTCTTTGATGTTATAGAAATGTCAAGGATTTATGAGCAATCAGTGTATGCCAAGCTCACTTAGAAGTCAAAGGAAGTTGCACTATATGGCAAGCATCTCAACGTTAACTGAGTTCAAAGTAAGTATTAACCAAGCTCACTCAACTACCAAAGGGAGTTTGCAAGAAGACAGTGTCTACCGAGTTCACTCAACAGCCAAAGAAAATTTGCTATGGAACCAATGTTAATTGAACTCACTCAGTTACCAAAGGAAGTTTGAAGGAAAATCATTTTTGAGTTAGTGTTGACCGAGTTGGGTCAGTTAATGAAGGATTTTCCTGTAACAGTTTTGTTGATTAGTTCTAGCCATCTCATGAGATGAATTTCATTTGTTTGAAATTGTATTCAAGATTACTTGATAAGGTAAACATATAAGTATAAGGTCAAGTTGAGAATTGAATTTTGACAGAGAAGAAGCATAAGATTGAAAAGATAAATCAAGGAATTGAATTGACTGAGTTGCAAAAAAAATTCTAATCAAGGAGGATCAAGTATTCAAGACAGAACAGAGATCTAATATCAGAAAATATAGTTTTTATCACAAATAAGGTCATATCATGGTTACTCTCTAATAATCATAGCAGTGAATCAAATCTCTTAATAGAGTTAGCTTAATAGCTATTTTCCAAATCCTCTAACAAGGTGGCATTTCTAGATTTAAGTGTGTAAAGACCTCTAACAAGGCCACTCCTAATAGAGTGAACTAAATCCTTTAACAGGGTCACACCTAAAAGTGTGTTTTGTAACCTTTAATAGGGTTGGTTCCTAATAGGGCTCACTTCAAAAGAGTGAAAAATAGTAACTAGTTGCAATTGGTGGTTTTCTTGTGTTCATGTTATTTTCTTTATGAATCTACAACTAAGTTAATTAAGGTTAATCACACTTAATATCATACGACTTGCATGTTCAGTGTTAACAAAGTAATAGTGCATATATTCAGTATTAATTGAGTGTTTACCGAGTGACAGTGATTGTTAGTGTAAACCAAGTTATTGTGTTAACTGAGTGTTTCAGTGCTAACTGAGTTACGATAGTATATTTAGTAGAGTTTGGTTTTCAATTGTATTGATATATTAAGGGATCTTGGAATTGTTTTTGTGGTAAGTGATTCACCCCTCCCCTCTTAGTTACTCCTCTTATATTTCCAATACAAACTAGCAAAAACATTATCATTTCATCTAATAGACTAAATCACTAACAAATTCAAGCATCTAATACCATCATAGAAATAATGAGAATGATGCACCTCATAGGAGGATTACATTGAAAGAAATGGGTGACACATAAGGAAAATAAATTTCTAAATGCACTTTACATTATTGAAAAGTTATCTATCATCATACATTATATAAATATCTTTCTTTTATTGATTTTTATTATAAAAATCAGCATAATTAGGGTAATATATCTTACAAATAAAAACAAAAAATGATTGATTCAACAAGGTCAACAATGGATCTTTAATAACACACTATTTAAATAAGGATTAAACTACATCAAAGGTGGGTAGATAGTCACCTTAACATGGGAAGGGGAATGAGAGATTGAAAGACAATTTTCTTATGCCTTCATATCACCATCCAAACAATAGAATCACTAGAAACCCCACTACATGGAAGAGAAACTATTGGAACCCACTTTGAGAGACTATCAACACCAAGGGTAGAGTATTGACAAGGCTTCACATTATCAACTAAAATTGGAGAATAATAGGAGCAGTGAACTAAGAAGGATCCACTTAGCCAAAGAGGGATGCACTAATAAAAATAGGTGGAGTAGGATCAACTAGGTCCACATAGGTCAAATTTGCAACAAGAGTGTCATCTTGATGGGACTCATCAATAGTAGTAATGTTATCTTGAAGGGAGTCATTAACAAAAGTAGTATCATAATATGGAGAGTTGTCAACAATATTATGTTGTCCTTTAGAGACTCATCAACAACTTGTGAAGAGAGAGTAGATAGAGAATCAAATGCTCCGACAAAAGATGACCATCCTTTATGTTCATTTACCAAGTAGTGGCACCAATATGACACAATAGGGAACAATGTGTTGTAAGGTGACCAATTGAGGAACATAGATGATATTGAAAGGGGAGACCCTTATGATCTAACAATTTGCTATGTGAGATAAACCCACACAAATTAATATTAATAAATTATAAAACTTGAGGCTAAGAGAAGTCTTACTCATTAGATGGCACCTTGGGATCTCATCATATTCATTGTACAAGCATCCTCATCAACTGTGTCTTTCCTTTCTCAAGATCTCGAAATGTTTTCATAAAAGAAACCCAAAAAATTAAATAGGAATCTTGCAAACTCTTTTACCTATGTAAGTACATTAATGAATGTCCCACCCTTGTAACTTGATTTGGGGTTTTATTAATCATTTCAAAGAAAAAAATTGCATGCATGTAAAACATAATTTTGAGCTAACACAACAAGTTCAGTTATGATTTCTCAAAAATGTTGATCTTCATAGTTACAAAAATGTTAAATGAAAGAAAAAAATCTTGTGGTTATCAAAAACTCAATATAATGAAAGGAAAAAGGGAGAGAGCTCAAGAAAAAATTAATTAAAAGACTCTTTTTAAAGTCCTCAAGTTCAAAGGCTTCATCCATTGAGTAGACTTGCAAATATTTACGGACTTATTAATTAAAAAATAAATCATATTCTAAACAAAGAAATTTGACGATCAAAGAAATAATATTCAATTTTAACATTTTGAGACCTTCAACAAATTAAAAATAAAATTCAAACAAACATTATTTACTAGCATAGAACAAATACTATAAAACAAAAGGCCCTTCAAATAAAATTGAGAAAACATAAACTTAAATGGAGAACAAAAATAAAATAAAACAAACAATGAGAAAGATTGTGAATCGCTCAAATTGGAGAAAAGTACATTCAAAAATGTGTTCCATGATGTAACTCATTTCAAGAAAATTATGAGAATATAATTATTGTTTTTTAATTGTTTTACTTGTACACAAATATAGTATAAAACAAAAGGAGGCACTCAATGAGTAGGTCTCACTTGTCAGATTTAATAATTTTTTAAGTAAAGCCATCGAATGAATAGTAGATTAAGAAAAAAACTTCCTTATGAAGAGAACCCACAAGAATACATCCCTTGTCTCCCCATCTCATTCAAAACAAAACCTAGTCTAAAGAGAATTAGTTTCATGTATTTACACTTATCATCTTCTAGCATATAAAAACCTTTAAATGATAAATTGTTTGAAAATTATTATAAGTCCCCCTTTCTTAAACCAAGAACATGTACAAATGGGAGTGTATTTGGAATTATAGGTACTAGGGGGTGTGTGAGTTAGTACAATTAGATGTGTACAAACTTTAATAATTGATCTATAAAACTTGCTAACTTCCAAAGTATAAAATATATGACCTATATTAGCAAGGCATAATAATATTAAATCACTACACACATAAAACATGACTTGATAATTTTGGTTACATGAAAAACCTTGTTAGAAAGTAAAGATTGTGGTGAGGATGGTACCCACAAATCTTACTAATGTTGTAAATGAGTTTCCCTATTAAGAGCATACAACTACCCTTTTGGGAGGTTCACCCTATTAGAAGTGATTTTGTACCTTGTTAGAAGTACAAATAGATATTTTAGAATCTACGTTACTAAAGGATTATTAGAACTCTTTTGAGATTATACCCTATTAGGGGATTAATAATTACATGTTAAGGTCCACCCTATGTACGGATTTTCCAGTTATAACTATTAGGAAACAACTAAATCTTTGATCTAGTTATGGAACTCCTTTCCTATCAGATGCAATACACTCTCTGATGTGATTACACTACATTTTGTACTTTTTTTCTCTATATCATAATTGCTACTACTCAATCACTCTACTTCTCTACTAGCATTCCTTTCTTTCTACTTCACCTTCTTGCATCGTTTATTCTCTTTCTTCAGGTTATTTCTCATCATCCTCATCATTCTATAAGTGTTCCACTATGAAACTTATATATTTACATGATTTCTTTTTTCTCCTTAATCTGACCCTTAATTTTAATTTCAAAAGTCTTTGTTTTTCATCTCATGTACTTCACATATCTCAATGAGATAATATGACTGGGTTGGTTTTCATCTTGATTTACTTATCCACTTCTTGGACTAGTTCAAATGTGTCACCTCTCCCAATGTAAAGGTTAAATATTTTTCAATGATTTCATACTATCCAACATGATCCCCTTTCCACATTTGATTTCTTCCTTAACAAGTTGCAAATCCACTAAACTTTTTCCTATGGTCATTAATCGTCACATGTGTCCTTCCTTTACCAATATCATGTTCCTTTACCATTTAACGTATTGGGATGTGCAAACTTAGTTCTCATTGATCAATGATATGGATACTACGGATTACCACTATGATTTTCCATGAATAGAAACCATATAATTTATCCAATCATCTAAACTAGCTCCAATAGGGAACACAAATTATCTCCTAATAGACTCACAATTATAACAATCTTCCCATTTGGAAATCATGGAAATACCTGCGAGATTTGTGAGCTTTGAACTCCTTGAATTCTTTGTCTCCTAAATTTCTCAAATTTGATCTTGATGTTGACCCTTGATTGGTTTCTCTTGTTGTTTTCCCCCTTTTTCTTCACATCATGTCTCCCCCTTTTGTTCTCCTTATGATCTTAGAACTTCTAAACTTCTCTATATTGCTCCAATGATCTCAAAGCTTCACCTTTTGATTTTATATGCTTAACTTCTCCTCATTTGACAACAAAGCTAAAGGTGCAATCTTTAACAATGTTTAACTATTAATTAACAGTTTGTCAAAGATAACCTTTTGATTTTCCTTGGCTAACTCCACTAACATCTCCCATGTCCTTTTCAAGTGACTTAATGTAATAACCTATTCTTCCACTTGAGTTGCTAATTCATCCAATCTTTCAATTGAGTTTGCATTGGGTTATAGTTATGCTTCTTATTATGTCCTTAAGTTCCTTTTGATGCAAGAGCATCATGGGTGTAATAGCAATCTTGCATCGCCCAAAAAAAATTTGCATTTCAGTCTTTTCTATTTTAATAAGGACTAGTAGACAGGGTGGTTAATATTTATGGGAACTTGCTATTTTTAGTAAGTTTTTCATACAAGCTTAGAATATTCTCATTTTCTACATGAAGGTTCATTTTAGAGTTACAAGCCTACCATAAAAATCTCATTGCTCTTGCTTAAGCATCAAAGAATTTATTGTGGATTTTCAGTGGAAAAATTTGCAAAAAAATCTTCAAGCTCACCATTGGAGGCCTTAGAGTGTCTGGTTGAGGTCCAAAAACTTGATGGAAGGGCGCTTGTGCAATTCTAAGTCTATAGATCAGGAGCTAAAATTTCCAAAAAGTGGTTATAATAGCCAATCAAAGCAACAGCTCATGAGTTATGGTCTTTCGAAGTTGGGCTACCCAAAATATCTAAAATAATTATCAAAGATGTAGCTAGTCGACTCTATATGTTTTGTTAGGGTCTGTCGGCCCTAGGTATTAATTTTCAATGTCTAGAATCTTCTTGGGAAGCATAAAATTTCCTATTTAAGAAAGCCCTAAACATTTTCTAGAATAGCTCTGGGTAGTAATTCGTAGCTTAGTCTTGCAAATTACTATAATGAAGGCACCATGTGGGTTAGCATAATGTACTTGTTAATTTTGTAATTCCACATTTTTGGCACAAATAAGAAGTCCATATTTTGTTCTCACATTTTTTTTTGTTTCTTTGTTTCTAATATGAGTTTATGGCTTTAAGGGGAGCACCCCTTATCAAGTGGAATTAGAGCTAAAGTTCTTGAGTGTGTGGATAGACTGTCGGTTGTGAGGCAGTTCACACTAGGACTGTGGTTTGGGCTGAGCATGTAGATAGATCACCGATTGTGAGGTAGTTTGCACTACGGTTTCAAAAAAAGCACAAAAAATGCTTCCACAAAGAGAGCATGGAAGAAGGGTTGTAGGTGTTATACCTGAGGGTTTTCAAGCCCTCCAAAGAAAAATACAAGCATTGGAAGAACAAATGCATAGAGGAATAAATCTTCTCGTAAGAGATGAAAGCAAGGATGAGGACAAAGTAGAAGAAAATGTTGAAGCAGACGTAGTTCTAAACCCAAAGGAAGAGAGACATTTTAGGGCCACCTCCAAGATTGGAAAAAGATCTAAATTTGAAGTTCCCACATTTTCAGGAAATCATAACCTAGAGGCATTGATCGATTGGATCAATGAATTGGAAGAGTAGTTCGCAGCTTAGTCTTGCACATTATTGTAATGAAGGCCCCCATGTGGGTTAGCATATTGTACTTGTGAATTCTGTAATTTTGCATTTGTGGTGCAAATAAGAAGTCCATATTTTGTTCTCACATTTGCTATTGTTTATTTGTTTCTGGTATGAGTTTATGATTTTAAGGGGAGCACCCTTCATCACCTCTAGGATACTGGATAGAAGTTTTTTTAATTTCTATTATATACATCATTTTGATGCATTTATCTTCCCATAAATGTCTTATTTTGTTCAAAATCTTCTTCACCTCATCATTTGAATATGGTGATTGAACTTGATAATGGATCAAGTTGACTTCTTAGACTCTCCAAATCTTTATGTGTGTCACCTTTTTGTTGCCCCAAGTCTTTCACAAACTCTAAGTATTTAGATGTCTTTATGAAAATGTTTCTTGCCTCTCTTGGTGGTACTTTTACCTCCTTCACTACATCTGTCAACTTATCTTTGATTTCAGTTATATTTTTTGCTAATTTGCCTAACATATTCATTTATATGTTCTCTTCAACCATTCTTATTGTTGCAGACTATAAATCTATATCTTGATCATATATTTCTTTGATTAGGGTATCCAATCAATCAATTATTGAAATATCCTTATTATATTCTGCTTTGGGTAACAACTCAACAAAGATGTTTATCGCTTGTCTCAAACCTTATTTCTTCTTCTTCTTGTCTTTGATTGCCTTTCTTTTACATTTTCTAAATACTCCATTAAATATTTAGGCTTTAATTTTTTAACATCCATAGGTGTAGGCATGATTTCCTCTTCACCTAAATCTTCAACTTCTTCCTTGATTAGAAGTTTCACCAGTTTTCCCTTCCTAATATTTGACTCAAAACTTAGCTTTGTTCTCACTTATAGTCTTCTTCAACATTTTCCCACTATACTTCTTGTTGACTTTCTTCAATCATTTGTTCTTTCTTTTTAGATCCAACTACCTTTGCATGTCCTATAGATAGTTTAGGTTAATCCATTAAGTCAATATCTATGGCTCGTTAGTTGGTGATTTCACTTGTTGTGCACTTAACTTATGTACCTATTTAGGAATATCTTGTATCACCTTCTTAATGATCTCTTCAACTATTAAAGTATCATCAACTTGTATAGGAAATGAGTGTCCTTGTGTTTTCTCATCAAGCTTTAGAATCTTTTTCCACATATCAACAGTTTCAACATGTAACCTATGAGTATCTTCAACAAGAATTTTGATTTTCGTTTCCTTTACTCCAAATTGTTTCTTGTGATTTGTGTATGATAATTTGGCATCTTTGGCACTTATTGTTTGTTGAGCTTCCAAGAAAGGTTTCTCAATAATGTATTTGTCCATTTTCAGAGTTGGTGACCAACATGCATCTATAATTTGTTTTAGCTCATCAAGGATCACCAAATCCAACTCAAGCATTATTCTCATAAATCTATACAGACATTGAACAATTGCTTATTGAATTTTCTTCTCATTTTCTTCATTAGCTAGATTGCATCTTCTCTTCATTGTTTCTAATCCACCATACTCTACTATACCTTTGAAAAATTCTTAAATTGTGGTTGTCTTGCTCTACAACCCTTTCTTCATCAATTCTTAAAATTTCTTATCAAACTATGTGCTTTCAGGTTTTTCTTCCTCCTCTTGTTCCTTGTCATATCTCTTCTTCCTAGAAACTTCCTTTGTTTGATGTCTATATTTTTTCACTAATTTAGTCTTTTCTTCCTTGGTAATCGATCAAGTAATATTCCTCTTTTGTAATGCCCTGCTCGGGAACCCAAAACAAATAAACCTAATATGTTACAAAGTTTACTAAACTATTCTATTTTCTAAAATTTATGCAACATCAAAGTATCAATGTGGAAGTAATATACACAAACACAACATTTACACATGCAATTATAATATAGATTTCATTCCTCAAGGGTTGCTTCATCTTGAGTCGCGTTTAAGATTTTTTAATTAATTGTTTAAGTCTTAAGTACAATGTTCATTATCATAAAATATAACATATTAATCTCATAATAAAATGCATGAATAAAATTGATACAATGAAATACATATAATGGATAGCATCCACTACACATGTCGTAGGGTATGAAAGAATAGATACAAGTACATCAAACTACAAGATACATAGTAACATATAAATACATCAAGTGAATAGAAGTCTCCAACATAGGGATTAAAATGATAAAGGTACAACTACATCATCAACCTTCCAACATCTGTAGATCTAAGTGGGAACCAAATGGTAAGAAGTCACTACTTCCCAACCATGTGGTTACCTACTCAAGCTTCCACTCCCATTGTGTAGGGAAGATAATGAATGATCCACATATGGAAAATCAAACCATAAAACATTCCTAGGAAAGGAATTGTAATAGCCAAATCTACCTCAAGGCTAACACAAACTACTCAAGAAGAAAAGATAACCAAAGATGAAAGAACACTATCCAAAACTAACACCACATAACAAGTCAACGTACATATACCAAGTATATATCAAGTACCAAAATCACAAGATAAACTCCACAAAAGATATCCACCTCAAGTCAAAAGTACAATCACCATGAATCACTAATCACCATCAATGAAAATAAAATAAATCCAATCATCATCAATGAAAGTAAACACCAACAATAAATACATCCTACAATAACTACATCCAACAATAATTGCACTATTAGAGGCAAATATTAAAAAAAACTATGAAGGAGACTCTTGCTACATACTATGGAGTGTCATCACGTAAGCCAACTCTAGGGTTACCCTGACAGTCTCTCAAGACCCTGCCCCCTAGTGACTCTATGCAGAACTAGAATACCCTCTCATGAAGATAAGGAGATTAGTCATACCTCTCAAGGTATCATCTCATTCTCATCCTTAGTCTATACAAGAACTCAAGGCACGGACGAGGAGAAATATCTAACTTGTTTTTTAATTTATCTAAAGACATGGGTAAGGAAAGTATTTTAATCACTATGTTATCACTTGTTACACAGCTTACAATGAGTTACCCTCATAGCCACTTTGGGCCTCGGCCCTCGTTGCCTTCCTAGAACTCACATAAACCACAGTTGTGTCCCATAACACAATACTCATAATGATAAAATTTGTTTCCTTACTAGGAAACCAAAAATAAGTTGGTTCTCAAAACCCAAGTCATCATATATCCTCACCAAATAAAAATCTCATAAACATAAACAAAACATTATTAAAGAAATCTTAAAAGACGCCTCTGGTGCACATCCTAGTTTGGCCAGCTAGACAATTCACATAAATGTCATCACAAAATAAAACATCACATTAAAATTTCCAAAACCCATCAAAAAAAAATACCACAAAACCTCAAATAAACACATCAAATAATACAAGGTTTAATCGAATGATTTGGATTAGATTATTTTCAAAGGTTTTGTTTGATTATATAAATGGTATATAAGTGTAGATAAATTTAGTGTGTTAATTATCTAATAATTTTATAATTAATTATTATTATTATTTTAAATCAATAATATTTAATGATAAAGATTAAATATCTTCAAAGTTCATAATAGTGAGTTTTTATGCATTTTCTCTATGTAAATCAGTTGGTAATTTAAATGTTGTAATATCATATTGAATGATATGGATCTACAACCTATATCAATGGAAGTATAATTTAATTTCACACATTTTTCATTGTTCCTAGTCCTAAAGAAAATTTCATTTGAATGGTGTAAAATATGAATCTTCCTAGCAGCACTATTTGGATTTGAAGGTTACTAGTTTAGAAGAAAGAGCATATCTTTTGTTTGAACTGTTGGATCTTAATGAAATATAGGAAAGGTATTCATAATAGACTTATTTACAATCATAAAGAAGATATTTTCATAACTATATATTTTACAAAAGTTATAAGTGATTGTTTGTATGTCTCTAGTTAAAGAATCAAGCTCAAATAGGCCTAGTTTTAGCATGGTAATCAATATTTGATCATGTCCATACAAAACACTCATATATGATTTTCATATATGTTAAATAAAATCAAAATAGGGGTCTAAAAGTATCTTTACATTTTTGACAAAAAAAAAGTAAATAAAAGTTATAGCAAAATCACATGTTTCAAACCTTCAAACTGACACACAAGCAACTGCAAACAAATTTATTCATAATTAGGAAAACATGGAGAAGACAATCTTCCCAACATCAAGTGCAAAGAGATTTTGAAACCCCTACCTTCACACACCAGAAGAAAAATAAAACCCAACTGTAGACTTTACTCAAAAGCTTTGAAAAAAATCTTTTACTTCAAAATCTAAATGCATAACCTATAACTGTCTTCTAAAATCAATGTTTTAAATTATCTTATCGTTCTCCAAAAATCTTCTTCCTTCAAAAAGACCAAAATGACCTCTTAATAAATAATAAATAAATAAAATAAAACTAATAAAACAAAAGTTTCTAAAATAAGTAAACTTACAAAAGAAGGTAACTCAACTAAAATAAAATAATAGTTTTTCTTTGTTTTCTTATATTTTTAAAAAATAAATAAAATCACTTTATTTATTTTTAAATAAAAGAAATACATAATTTCTTTTTTTTTCTTTTCCTTTCTTTTAATATTTATCAAATAAATATTCTTCATTTATTTACTTTATTTTCACAAAACAGATTTATCTTTTTATAATAAAATAAATAAATATCCTTTATTTAGAATTAAATAAATTATTTCCTGCTCAAAAATATTATTAATTAATGTGTAATTAAATTGCATATAATTAGTTTAGTCATTAATAAAAATTAAAGCTCACTATCATTATATTTAGTCTTTAATATTTCAATTTATCCTTTATTTCAAACTTTCATATTTAGACTTTTTAAATCATGTCTTCTAAATTAAAAACAAATATTTAATTAATTTTAATTTTTTAATTAATTAAATATCTTGATATTATAATTCTTCATTTTATTTAAATAATATTTAATAATTCTAATATTATGTAATTGATCTAAATATCCCAATTAAACCTTTTACCTAATAAATAACATAGTCAAATCCACATAAGCAAAACCATTCAAAAACCAAACTCAAACAAAACACGCAAAGACAAACTTGTCGATTGAAAAAGGGGTAGAGAGTCAAATACAAGTCCTCCTCGTAGGACAAGTGTTTAGGCTATGGCTGAGATTGGACCTGATTATTATCTTCCCATTCTTACCATTGAGTTATTGTTATAGGGCATGCTTATCATGGCAATTTAGGGAAGTCGATGCCCGATACCTACAACCTGCATAAAAGATGAGCATGTACATATGCGTATATAACTAAACTAGACAGGCAATGGCAAGCAGTGGTACATCGTGTAGATCTCAACTAGTAGGTGACTATGACTCCCTCCCTTAACCATGTCAAACAAAAAAGTAAAATAGACATGTGCACCATAAACATGCAAGTATGGGGTGAGGACCATAATGAATCATGAGTCAACTCATCAAATGCTTAGATATAAAAATGCATTTATATGAATGTAAAATAATTATCATTGAAGACATCATCTGTCATCATTATGAAAGCAATCACATTTACTAACGAAGAATCATTAAAGCAACATTAACATGTAAGTGATCATAATCATTAGACAACACGTGAAATATAATCAACTATGAAATCATAAATAATATTTTGAAGTCATGATATAGCATCGTACCATATATCCCTGAAACTAACACATGCATAAAATAGGCCTAAAAGAGTTTAACATATATAATATAAAGCAAACTATGAGCAGGCATTACATCTTTACTCTCTTGGAAGTGGAAGGGGCATTGGCAGATTGATCCTCTATCACCATTGTTGTTGAACTAGATGTTCCAACTCCTTCACTAGATGTCTACTGGGCTTTCCCTATAGACCTCCTAGTTGTTATTGGTGTCTTCATCTCCTTTAGAGTACCTAAAAGAATTTCCTCAAAAGCACCAAACCTTTTCTCACTATTGTCTACTTGTTTAGACAACATGTCAACATGACTATTGACTTCATCTTCATCCCTCATAGCCCATATGGCCTACAATCCATGATTCTATATCCACTACAAAACAAATATCATTCATATACTTCTCTATTGCACTAGTAGGAATTATTGCATGCTTATCTATGTTATACTGAAAATTTATAAACTACTCATAAAAAATAGTAAAAGTTTCACCTTGTTCTTTTATAAGCCCACTTATCTATGTAACTACCAGTTTGTCTTTAAAACATTCAGCCTTTTCTTTTCTTGGAAAATAGTTTTGAATGTAAAAGAAAATGTGTACCAATAGAGCTTCATACTTCATTGATTGTTTGTTATATTTCTTTATTCTTCTCATATTCTCTAGAAGTTGTGTTCTCATCATCTCGCATAAGTCGTAAATCACATCATGATATCATTCTTTAACATTTCATGAGTGACATGTACAATACATGTTGGTACATCTTTGGTTTTTCTTGACTAGTAGACTTTGCATCCAATCACCCTTGAAGAAAAATGAAATTTAACATCTTCAATAAGTTCAATATGCATAGCTCTTCCATCATACCTTAATTTGGTTATGTTAGTAAACAAGTGTGATGGTATCTTCCTTCCCGTGCACTCCTTTCTTTAAGATCAAAATCTTGTAACTCTGTGAATTATTGTCTTTGAAAACATGTGTAGCTTGTCCAAACACATGTATTGGTGATGAACTCAACTAAATACAAATCTAATCCAATTTGGATGAGACTCGGTGGGGATATCAACAACGTAAACCTTTTGTTTGTAAATTCTTATGTTCATCCTTCAAAACTTCATTCAAGCACATCTTCGTGTAATCCTTTCTGATTGATTATGCTCCTAATTCTTCAATCTTACAGAAAATAAGTGCTTGAACATCCTCCAATTGCAAAGGTCTTGTTGGTATTATGGACAACCTTCTAGACATCTCTACTTTGAATTTTCTATCCACTTGGGTTGGGTATATTAGTCTAGACTCCTCCCTATTGTTGATCAAAGAAATCATCTCAACATTCTTTGTCATTATTTCTTAGATAGAAACAATATTCCAAATCAACAATTTGAACTAGTAGCTTGTGAATGACAAGGTAGGGCTCACAATACTCACAATTGCAATTTCTCTTATCAAATCTCAACACCTATTTTAATCAATCATTTCGATACTGCTCAATGTTGCTTTCAAATGCACAAATGAAAGTAAAGGTGTGAAATGTATCACTTTACCACTATTAATCATCGTAAGATAGATGTTGTTGCCTCTAATAGTTTAAACATTACCTTTATCGACACTAAAAATAGTGTCATGTCATTGATTAATGAAAACTCATCGATTGGTTCTTTCTCCAACATATATGACAGGTTACTACTTGGTGTGGTTCCACAACATAGGCCCCATTTTTTTACTACAAAAATGGATGTCCCCTTAATTTTTCTCACAAAATTTTGTTCCTCGTAATAGGGTATATTCCAAGGTCCCTTAGGGAGTGCAAATTTTGTAGTCTAGGTTTAACAATCTGGTTAGTTAGCATCATTTTTAACCCCTAACACTAGTATACTAATGTTTATCTTTTGTGTAGGTCATCATGGCATTATCATCATCTGTAGCAAAAAAAATTACCATGGTATTGCATGTGAATTTTCAAAATAGGCGCCTTAGGATTTCAAATAGAAGAAATTTGGAGTTCAAGTCTATGACAATGTTGGACTATAAAGATGGTGTAAATCATCAAAAAGATCAAGAAAAAGGACACAAGAATGCTCTTAGACCCCATTTGAGAAAAAACCCTGAAATTGTTTTCAAAACTGGAAACTTGATTTTTGGGTGAGTTGAGCACCTTGCGCCTTTTTAAGTTGCACTTTTTGAAGGTGCACATTTTAGAGATGTGAAGTCATACAATTCTATAGTCTTGAAGATGCCTAAGGTCCCAAAGATTCTAAGATGCACTGGCACACAATTTTACAAATTTTTGAAGAATAAAGTGCATAGGTGCACAACGTGCGCAAATGGGCCTAAATCGTTAAAAAACAAAAAATAAGTACACAAGAGTGATCCTAGACGTCATTTGAGAAAAAATCAAAAATCATTTTCATAATTGAGAAATTTGATTTTTGGGTGAATTGAGCACCTTGTGCACTTCCCTAAAGTTGCACAGGTGTAAAGGTGCACTTTTTAGAGGTGTGCTTTTTCAAGATGTGATTTTTAATGGTTTGTCAAATCAAGAGGTGTGCTAACAATTTTGAAGAAGAAGCAGTACGCCAACAATTAACTGTCAATTAGTATTTTTGAGCATTTCATGCATTAGAAACACGTTTTGATAGTAGTTCAACTCTCAGAAACACCTAGAGAAGGCCAAGCTTGCAATTTTAGAAGTCCCAATGACTCTTAGATCATCTCGTGACTTCTATCTTCTTATTTTCTTCTCGCCCCCTTTCCTAGCCCACTCCCCCATTGTCACTTATTCTCCACCTCCAGCATTTACGAGGCCATCAGACTTATGAGATCCAGCAGGGCAGCTGATGAGGAGGGTTTTCAGGCGGAGCTCTTCAAACTCGGTACCACAATATTGGGCCCTTATCTCTCTACGCTCTTTAATAGAGTGGTTTGTTTTGGTTTTGCGGACTCTTGGTCGAGACACATTATTCACCCGATCCATAAGTCTGGGCTAATCTCTGATCCCGAAAACTATAGGACCATCATGATTGGGCATACATTTGCCAAACTTTATGCTACAGCTTTGAATACTATTTTATCCACTGAGCTTGATAGGAGGAATTGCAGGGCTAAGGGTCAAGTAGGATTCAAGACAGACTACCAGACCATAGATCATATCTTTACACTATGAGCTATTATCGAGGAGGCTCGACATCACTCGAAGAAAGTCTACTGTTGTTTTGTGGATTTTCGTAAGGCTTTTGATTCCATCCCCAGAGCAGCCCTTTTTCAGAGACTGAGAGATATTGGTATTTCTGACATCTTATTGACGGCTATTATGAGGTTATATGAGACTGTGATTGGTAGACTCACAACCACAGAGGGCCTCTCTGATCCTATCTAGAGCACCATTGGGGTGAAGTAGGGCTGCCCTCTCTCGCCCACCTTGTTCGAGATTTACATTGATGAACTCGAGGCTTTTCTTAGTGACTCCTCGCTTCCAGGTGATGGTTGTCATCTACACCAGGTATTGATCTCGATCCTACTCTTTGCTGATGATGTGGTTCTTCTTGCTTCCTCTCCTGAGGGTCTTCAGAGGCTTTAGATAGACTTGCATCTTTTTGTGATATGAGACAGCTAGTTGTGAACCTTGAGAAGACTCAGGTTATGGTCTTCATTTGTTTGAAGACTTCACATCTCCATTTTCACTTCCAGGGTCGGGAAGTTGAGATTACATCATCTTACACATACCTTGGGGTTAAGTTTTATGGATTTCATTTCAGCTTGAGATCAGCTATTCAGCCTCGAATCAGTAAAGGGTTGGGTTCCCTTGCCATGCTCGAGAGACAGTGCTTCAGACACCACTTTCAGGATACATCGTCTAAGCTATCCCTCCTGGATTCCTTAGTAAGACCCACAGTGCTCTGTGGTTCGGTGGTTTGGGGTCCTTCTCTTTTAGACTCGGATTGGGCCATGATCGAGCGTACCCAGATTATGCTCCTCCATTGAATTATTAGATGTCATGGTTCTATCCCCCACAGTATTATTTTGGCCGAGTTTGGTGCTCACCCATTCAGACTTGTAGCCATTTTTTACTTGATCTATTTTCTCCACCATCTTCGTGGCTTTGCTGACTCGGAGGAAGGCCAACACAGATACCTTTATTTAGCCTACTGCTCCTTAGTTGCTATTGTTGACATCGATCCTGCCACTAGAGTCCGCAATTGTTATGCTCAGGCTAGTATCCTACTGAGTTCAGTGGGGATCGACATTGATCATCTTCCTCCCTACCAGTTCTCATTGGATGCCCCTGCTCATCTACTCCCTTCTCGGCAGGAGTTGAACGAGCATGTCAGACTTGACATTTACATGGAGTATATCACACGGATCTGGGTGGATCCTCTAGGGAGACTACGTCCAAGGATGGCTTTCTACGCTGAACACTTCTTAGTTATCCGAGATGGGATTATTGTATGCCCTGAGTACTTACATAGATACTAGACTCACACCCTACGTATCTTCCTTGGCTCCTTTAGGGTGGGCTCACACAAACTTCGGATTCAGGTCGATCACCATATTGCTAGAGAGGATCGGGTGTGTACACTTTGTACCTTAGCAGAGGCAAAATTTGAGATTCATTTTCTTTTCAGATGCCCCATATACTACAAGATTAGAGGGAGATTTTACTGTCTGTTTAGAGATTGTAGATCCCTCTCGAATTTTTTCCGGTACACCGATCAGCATTTTATTGCACTCGATCTTTGCGATTCCTTAAAGCTTCGTGACCATACTTTATAGCTTTCATTTCTCAAGAGTCAGACCCAGGCACAGCTTATTACGACCTTCTTCTCGCCCTTAACTCCAGCTCGGGGTGTGAAGTGATCGTACAGTTTCCCTAACACAGGTTGTTCTAGATCGGTGAGACCCCGCAAGGGACCTTTTTGCCAGTGACACTCCTCTCGTGGCACTCAACTTCATCACAGGGATTCTGGTAGTCGCACAGATTAGTCACTGTTGGACTTTTTCCCTGTGAAGATGGATACCTAATCTTTTCCGTAATGTTTCCTACTTTCTTCTTCTTTTGCTGTGCTTGTTCTTTTTTGAACACCGTTTGGTGCTCCGTTTGTCTACTTTTTCCTTTTTGTAAGCTTCCAGTCCCATAGACCCACGTTGTGGTCTTTTGTTGGACATTAATAAATTTATCTTATCTTATCTTATCTTATCTTATCTTATCTTATCTTATCTTCTTTCATTGTTTTAAGCCATGTAAAGGCTCAAGCACTCGTTAATTGATATAAACAAGGGTCAAGACCTACTTAGCACCATTTAGAGAGTCAATTTGTATGTAATTAGTTTTATTTTATTAGTTTTTTAGCATGAGTTTGCACAAAAAGAGCTCTCACTCCTAACAAAAAATGAGGATAGGATTTCTTTTAAATACATGGATGTAATATGTACTCTGAGCTGATATTTTGATGCAATATTATATGTTATTGGTACTCTCATTCTAAGTGTAGTAAATCTTGTTGGTGTGTACTATTTTTTGTGAATGCATGTTCATGAATGATAATGGAGCTAATGATTTTATTGTGTTGTTATAATTGTGCAATCTTTTAGTTATGGTGGTTGTCTTATCTTACCAAATTCTGCTTTTGTGACAAATTGGAGAAAGGATCACTACTATTCTTAAATAATGCTTTGTCTTGTGTGAGCGCACTTTCTATGGCCTTGCAATTTGATGAAACAAGAAACATCTTTCAATTTTTATTGAAGTTCCCATCAACAATTGCATCAACAGAGTTGAGGAAGCACTGCTCCTAATTTTATTGCTTTCCTAATCGATCATTTTGATAATTTAATTCACAAACATATTGTTACTTCAGTTTATGTCCATTAGGAATTTCTCTTTTAGTAATTTTCTTTAAATCTTTTGTTACTCTATCTTTGTTATTTTCTTTTCAAACGCTTGGTTAAAATAGGAATTCACATAGTTGTATTGGTTAGAAATTGCATGCATCATTAAACAAAAAATACAAAAATATATTGTTTTGGTGGTTATGTTTCAACAAAGTTGTGCAGAATTAGTGGATACCAACGAATGCCTCCTTGTGAATATTCACATTTATCTTCAATCGAGTTACCTAGCAGGTTGAAAAACAGTCATCCATGACCTTGGAGTTGGTCATTAATCAACTTTTCAAGAGATATTTGAAATAATTTTTACTGTTAGCATCGTGCAAAATGACAACTCAATAGAAGTGGCGCTAGAAGGAGGGCCTGAAAAACCATTCTACTCAAAAAACCAAGTTGTTAATTGACAATTCTACAATTTTGGGAGTTTTTTGAAATCTGTCACTATGAGGAGGTGCACTTTTTGAATAGGTGCACTAGAATCCATAGTGTGCTTCTCCAGAGGTTGACAAACTGGAAGATCTTGACCAACCATCTCCCTTTCAACAAGCATTGAGGTCTTCACCTAACAAGCAAGAGTTCATGGGTCTTAGTCATTTTTGCAAGCCTTGCAACAATAAAGGAATACCTAGGCTTCACTCACTCACATTGCAAATTCCATCAACATCATCCACTGTCCATTCTACTTCCCACATTCCCATCACTATGCACCATGGATTTCTTCAATGCCCAAAGTTCACCTTTGAACCTAACTGGTTCATTACATGACTTGCCCAAAAATCATGAAACGTTTTTCTCACAATTCATCTATGGAGAATCACGAACAGTAGAACTTGATATTAAAATTTTCAAGGAAATTTGTAATTGAGACTAGATTCAACATATGGACGTGGTCTGACGCCTTTTACCTTACACTTTGGGGGGAACTACATTCAATTGGTACCTCAATCTACCACCAAAATCAATTAGGGATTGGACCTCTTTTGAGAAAAAGTTTCTGGCATAATTCAAGGTCTATATTGATCTAGCTATCCTACATCATTTGTTCATCTCAATTAAGAGGGATCCGCACGAAAATATTTCATAGTTTAATCATCGCTTCTATAGGATGTATCAAAGAATGGAATTTCCTTACACTGTACCACAAGAGGTTGTCATCCAAATCTATTTGGGAACAATGGATTCATTAACTTCTATTTTTCTAAGAAGGCTCCCACCTAGAGACATTGATACCATTGAAAATGTCTTCAAAGAGGTCGTTACGTTCACGAAGTAGGTAGATACCCATGGTGGAGGAAACTTTGTGTCTTCCTTCACTTTGAATAATTTAGTGGCCATACCACCATTTCTAGCAAGAGCGTCTACTATGCCCAATCAAATGCTCATGTTGAATCCAGTACCTTTACTACAACAAGTTATTGTTGCTTCAATGCCAACAATTACATATTTAGGGTATGAGCCCCAAAAGACTATATTCTTTGAGCAAAAGACTTCTCCACCTACTAAACTCAAAAATAATATAGCTAGTGAATTTAAGGACATGAAGAGAATGATGTCTCTTTTATCCAATGAACTCTTGGGATTAATGTTGAATTCCTCAAGAAACTAAGGCAATCATCCAAGACAACTTGTTGCCCAAAACAATTATTCTCAAAATCAGAGCAGAAATTTTGGCCCCTACGGTAACATCAACAATGAGAATAATGGTATTATAGGTATGAATCCAAGTGAAAATGGATATGGGTACAATGATATTTCATATCAACCTCCACAAATCATGAAGGAACAACCTTTGCAGTTTATTCCAATGGTGTTTAAATCATATGATAAATTTTAGGAGGACAAAATGACGAAGATGATCAATAGGAGTTTGTGTTACAATACAATGAAGAGAAAGAGCATGGACGCTCTAGGATACATGTTTATTGCAGTAATAATATGAACACACAAAGTTTAAAAATTAGAGAAGAATCTCTAATGGATGACGTCTCTCGATGGTTACATCCTACTCCTCCAGACATGCAGGCCTACAACACTCCAATGCATTATGAGGCTTCAACCAACATTACTCTGATAGTTCAGAAGCAATTACATGTAAAAGATGAGGTTTTGAAAGGTTTTATGGATAACCCAACGAGAAATTTGAAGTATATTGGAGAAGATCAAAATCCAAACATCCTTTTGCTTCCTAACTATCATCACCTCCATCAAAGGATTCATTCAGAGTTGGAATGTGCTAGTTGCCAAGATGGAGTATCTAATGTGTTAGCACAAATAGATCAATGTTGAAATTATCAAAAGTAACGGAATTGTTTCAAGATTTAATGTTACACTAAGTGTGAATATCCTAGGAAATTCTAAGGATGCAGAAAATTTTGAAGTTCCAAAACTCAAAGGAGTTGCGAAAATTCTCAGAGTTGCAAAAATTTATAGAAATCTAGAAGATTCTGAGGTTGCTAAGATTTTTGAGCTAGGAAATTGTCAAGATGAAGATACCAATGCTTTCTACTGTGATATTGATCCCCCATTTGATAATGATAAGATATCTCCCTTAAGATACCTCCCTTAGAACAAAATATGTCATCAGACGAGATGGATAAAATGCTTAATATGGTCGCAAGCTTGACTAAGGAAATGTCTATTTGTGCATATTCTATGCATATATCAAACTATTCAATAGTAAATTCATGTAGAACCCATCCATTTGGGTTCCATTTAGCAATAAGTTGTCCTGATTTCTTGTTAGCCTAGGAGATCACAATGGAGGGTAAGTATGATTATGAACATGCTTCTTTGGGATATGAGGGAGAAAAAACCTTGATTAATGATATTAATGAACCATGTAATTCAAAAGGAAGGCTTATGATTGAGTTTGTTTGTCCCAAGAAGCCTAAAGGTGATAATTCATGGTTTAAGGCTAATGAAGGTGATAATAAGGACCATAAACTCAATGTTCTATCTTTTGGGTCTTGTTTAGATACCTATATTACATCATCAATGCTAGTGTTTCCATGTGCACATGGAGTTCTGTGCCATGAGAAAAGACCACTAGAAGGAGAAATTTCAATGTGTGAGTGTACAATTATGGTGGGTGACTCACTTGATCAAGTGATATCTTTCCATTATCCCTCTTAGTTTGATAATTTTCAGTTTGAATATGATGTTAAAGGTAAGAAAACTTGTTTGTGGATCAATTGCAACTATGGAGAATTACCACAACTTCTGATTTTGTGTGATTTATACCTGAAATTTGAACCAAGATTGCCCAAATTATATTTTTCTAACTACAAAGACAAGTCAGCATGTTTTAGAACAATATGGGTTTGGCTATTACAATTGCACATAATGAGAAATCTCCTGACAACCACCCCATGTTCTTATTATTCAAGGTTTTCTACATATAAGTTTTAATTTGATTTGTTTTTTTTAGTCTTTTTAGTTAGGTGTTGGTTTTCTTTGTGTCGAGTCTATTTTGTGTGGGTTTTTGCATCTTTTTTCTTCTTGTTTTTCTTTTAGTCTTTCAGTCAGGGAGTCACTGTGTATTTTCAAGGTTGTTCCCAACATGTGGTCCATCCCAAGTGATCCCAATTTTTGGAAGAGGTGCTTCTTCGTCAAAGCATTTGGATAACTTTGTTTCTTGTACAGACTAAATGTAGATGTTGCCCGTAGATAAAGAGGACTTTTGGCCTTAAAATCAGACTCTAGATTGATCGCTCTTAATACTTTACAAATTTAAAGAATTGGTCATCTAGGTTGCTTTCAACCTAGGTGAACAGTGGCTAAGGGATAGTCCAAAATTTTCTAGTTTGAATAGAGGATTTCCCCAAGTGCTTATCAAAATCACTTGTTGGCATGAGTTTCCCAAAGTTCATTAAAAATGGAACACATGAGTCGTCAAATTCGAAAAGGTCCATAAGAAAGGAACACCAACAACTTGACCATGCAGTCCAATCGTTGTCAAGAGAAAATAAAAAATAAAAATAAAAAAATATGGTGTCATCAAAAAGGATTCCAAAACTTGATATGAACCAAAATAAGCTGATCAACAGGAGGTAGCATTAAATATTCACTGGCTCACTTCAAATGAACGAAAGTTTCAAGGAAGAATCAAGTGAAAACATGCGAGCTCTATGAAGTTGACAAATGGATCACCAAAATGAAAAAAAGACAAGTACATGATGACTCATTAAGAGCCCTCTGAATGGTTTCTCACATTTGGTCATATAGTGATTGGAAATTTGTTGATGGGAATGTCTCAAGCTCTCATCGGTCAGCAAAAGATTGTTACTATGTTATTGCACACTCGTGTTGATTAGCACTTAGGAGCATTAAGGGAATTAAGACATTGAACACACACTAAGTGTAAAAATTGAAAAGTTCGAGTTTCTTGTTTGAAGTTATCAAAAGCTACTAGTGACATCTAGAATCAAGTTGCAAACTTGATACCGGTTTGAAAATTGCTTGCTGATAAAGAAATGCTTTTTTAATTTCTTCTTTTTGTCAGGGCTATTTGTTGTGGTTCCACAACATGCCCCATTTTTTACTTCGGAAATGGGGACCCCCTTTTTTTGGTTCACAAAAGCTCCTTCCTCATAATAAGGTATCTTCCAAGGTACCCTAGGGAGTGGAAATTTTGTATTCTGGGTTAAGGAGTCAGGTCAATTAGCATCATTTTCAAACCCTAGCACCAGTACACTGATGTTTATCTTTTCTCTAGGTCATCATGGCATCATCATCATCCATAGAACAAAAACCATAGAACAAAAACCATAGAACAAAAAATTACAATGGTATTACATGTGCATTTTCAAAACAAGTGTCTTAGGATTTCAGATAGAAGAAAAGTTGGAGTTCAAATCTATGACAATGTTGGACTATAAAGAAGGCATAAATCATCAAAAAGATCAAGAATAAGTACACAAGACTGCTCCCAAATCCCGTCTGAGAAAACCCCAGAAATTATTTTCCAAACTAGGAACTTTAATTTTTGGGTTAATTGAGCACCTTGCACTTTTTGAAATTGCAATTTTTGAAGATGCACTTTTTGAAGGTGTGAAGGTGCGCAATTATAAAGTCTTGAAGATACCTATGGTCCCAAAGATGCTAAGGTTTGTAGGTGCGCAATTTTACAAGTTTTTGAAGAGCAAAGTGCACAGGTGTGCAAATGGGCTTAAATCATCAAAATTAGCAAAATAAATACTCGAGTGGTCTTAGACCACAAAATCCAGAAATCATTTTCAAAACTGAGAACTTTGATTTTTTGGTGAATTAAGCACCTTGCACACTTCCCTGAAGGTGCGCCAGGTGCAAAGGTGCATTTTTCAGATGTGCACTTTTTCAAGCTGCACTTTTTAAAGGTTCGCCAAATCAAGAGGTGTGCCAACAATTTTGAAGAAGCAGTGCATTGACATTAACTGCCAGTTGCTATTTTTTAACATTTCATGCCTCTAAAACGTGTTTTGATGGTAGTTCAACTCCTAGAAACACCTAGAGAAGCCCAAGCTTTCAATTTTAGAAGTCCCAATGACTCTCAGATCATCTCATGACTTCTCTCTTATCTTCTTCTTCTTTCATTGTTTTAAGTCATGTAAAGGCTCATGCACCTGTTAATTGATATAAACAAGGGTGGAGAGCTACTTGGCACCATTTAGAGAGTTAGTTTGTATATAATTAGTTTTATTTTATTAGTTTTTTTAGCATGCATTTGCATTAGAAGGGCTCTCACTCCTAACACAAAAGGAGGAAAGGATTTCTTTTCAATACATGGATGTAATATGTACTCTGGATTGATATTTTGATGCAATAATAGATGTTATTGGTGCTCTCATTCTGAGTGTAGTAAATCTTGTCAAAGTGTGATATTTTTTTCAATACATGTTCATAAATGATAACGGAGCTAATAAGTTTATTGTGCTGTTATAATTGTGCGATCTTTTACTTCTGGTTTTTGCCTTATGTTAACAAATTTCGTTGTTGTGACAAATTGGAGAAAGGATCATTACTCTTCTTACATAATGTTTTGTCTCATGTGAGTTCACTACCTGTAACCTCGTCATTTGATGAAATGTGAAACATCTTTCAGTTTGTATTGAAGTTCTCATCGACGATTGCATCAATGGAGTTGAGGAAGCATTGCTCCTAATTTCATTGGTTTCTTACCAGACCATATTGATAATCTAATTCGCAGATGTGTTGTTAGTTTAGTTTATGTCCATTAGGAACTTCTCTTTAATAATTTTCTTTAAATCGCTTGTTACTCTTTGTTATTTGGTTTTCAAACACTTGGTTAAAATAGGAATTCATATAGTTGCATTGGTTAGAAATTGCATTCATCATAAAATAGAAAATACAAAAATATATTGTTTTTGTGGTTACATTTTAGCAAAGTTGTGCAAAATTGGTGGATACCAACAAAGACCTCCTTGTGAACATTCACATTCAATTGACTTACCCAGTAGGTTGAAAAATAGCCATCCAGAACTTTGGAGTTGATCATTGATCAACTTTTCAAGAGAGAGATTCAAAAGAATTTCTACCGTTAGCATCCTGCAAAACGACAGCTCAACACTATTGAATGAGACTTTAGAATCTTCTTGACTGGTTGACATATGACTAGTCAAACTTGTCAAATTCAAGACAAAATAACTTTGCACCATATCTTGCAATTTCATTCTTTCTTTCTCAACTATGAGGACTTGTAGATAAAGTCCTTTTGTGTACTCCCCCAAAGCAATTGATCTGCTTAATTAGAAGATGACTTCACCACACTAGAGGAAAGTGAAGTTTTTGCAAATGACTTTCTTTCTTCTAATTTATCTTCCTTCTTAATCGAAGTCTTTTTCATTTCATTTCTAATGTCTCAGGACTCATAGGGTTCTTCATTTTTCATATATTTAATCGACTGGGTGACTAGTTCCTAAACCTACAATCCTTTGCAACATGTCCAACCTTTATGCATTGAAAACATAATAATGACAGATAATCTCGAGTATTGTCTACAAATGCTCTAAACCTACAATTCTTTGTTAAATGTCAATTTTTTCACACATAGCATGTGGTATTGAACTATCGTTCCCTTGTATTGATGTTCACTGATTGAGCTGGTAATTTAGAAGTCTGACATTTGCATTTCTTAACTTTGTGCCCATACTTATTACATGTGTAACAATAACCATTAAAATTACTATTACTAGATTTAGACATGGTTCTACACTCATAGGTGGCATATCTATACTTACTACATGTGTAACAATAACCATTAAAATTACTATTACTAGATTTAGGCATGGTTCTATAGTCATAGGTAGCATGTCCATACTTAAGACAATTATAGTAATGACCTTCAAATGGGTTTGACTTATTGCCAAGTCTGCCTCTACACAAACTTGCAAATATGATCAATCTTTCCACAATTAAGACAAGCTAGTTTACTAGAATTCTTAGTTGAATTGCTTGTGATTTTCTTTGGGTTGTGCAATTGCTTCTTGAACTCACCTTTAGATGTTTCACAGATCATGTTTTCTTTTTATCCTTTGTATCCAACATCAATTGTGTCATTATGTCTTTTATGATTCTTCAGTTGCTCATCAATCTTTTCAAAGCTTTCACTATATTGTTTTGCCTTTTCATTTGCATCCTTCACTATTTACAGTTCCCTCTTTAGTTTTCTATTTTCTTCCTTCAGCCTTAGGTTCTCACTCAATTTGTTGCTTTTCCACAATCCTTGCATGAAGGTCTTCATGCATGATAACATTCTCCCGAGATATACAGAAGAGTAGTTCATCTTTTTCAAGTAGTGTATTATCACCATTCCCCTTGGAATCTTCTACAATTTTCCTAGCATCTTAAGTTGCTCTTTTGCTTCTAGGTCTTCACACACTGTGACCAATTGGCTTTCAAATTTCCTTTTTAGTTATTTGACTTTTTTCTTCAGCTTTTCATTTTTCTCCATCAATTTTTCAATAGCTTTCTCAAATTCTTCTAACAAAGCACCTTCTAGTAGTTTTTCAATTTGTCAACCTTTACTTTCATTCAACTTCATGGTAAGGTCTCTTCTTACTGCAAGAGAAATCCTCATCTTTTCTTGTAACTACTTAATCATGTAAGCTTGCTCCTCAAGCTCTTTCTCATACCTATACCTTTCTGTAACTACAGATCTTTCGCTCAAGTTTTTAGGCTTAATATCAAGAGGATCTCATAGCAACTATTCAGATTTGTGGGGGGTGAATTAGTACAATTAGATGTCCACATCTTTTAACCATTGATCTATAAAACTTATTTGCTAACTTCAAATTTGTAAAACATATGATTGGTATTAACAAATAAAGCATACTCAGACCAAATTACCACACACAACACATGACACAAATTTTGGCTTCAAAAAAACCCTTGTTAGAATGTAAAAATCGCAATGGGGATTGTACTCACAAAGCTCACTATTGTTGTAAATGAATTGTCATGTTAGAAGCATACTACTCTTTTTGAGGGTTCACCTTGTTAGAAGTATAAATAGATCTATTAGAATCTACCTTGTAAAAGAGCTTTCAAAACGCTTTTGAGAGTCTACCTTGTTAGGGGCTTTCCAATTAGAACTTGTTAGGGTCCACCCGATCTACAAATTTTCCAGTTGTAACTATTAGGAACCAACTATATCTCTGTTCTACTTATGTCACTCATTGCCTATCATATCCAATATACTCTATGATTTTATTCCACTGTACTAAGCACTTCTCTGATATGAATCTTGATCACTACTACTTGATTGCTCAGCTTCTTTGCTAGCTTTCCCTTCTTTCTAGTTCACCTTTTCCCATTGTTCATTCTCTTTCTCTAGTTTCTTTCTCATCATCCTTGTCATTCTTCACTTGTTCAATTACAAAACCTATTTGTTTACCTATATTCTTTTTGCCTCTTAATCTTGACCCAACATTTGAATTTCAAGCTTCTTGCTCGATATTCTCATGTACTTCACATATCTCAATTAGTTAACCCAGCGAGGTCAATTTTCATCTTGATCTTTTTCCAATGATTTCACACTATCCAATGTGGTTGTCTTTCCACATTTGACATCTTCCTTAACCAGATGCAAATCCACTTAACTCTATATTAAGGCATGCAACCATTACTTTGTGATAGCTAATTGTCATAGGTGTCCTTCCTTCACCTATTATAATGTGTTTACCATTTAACATGTTAAGGTGTGCAAACATAGTTCCCATCAATCAATGTTATGGATACTATGAATTGTCACTATGATTTGCCATCAATGAGAGCCATATAATTCCTCCAATCATGTAAACGATCTATAGAAGGTAATGCCAATTATCTCCTAATACACTCCCAATGCCAATTATCTCCTAATAGACTCCCAATACCAACATGTGTGCCTTAGGATGTCCCAAGGTTGTATATATGAAGCAAAAGTGAACTTATAAAAGAGGGCAATGATGCATTGTGTACTCTTAGAGTTTGACAAAGGTCTTTGCAGTCCATGCATTCAAGTCATGTATGACATTACACATGTAAAGGGTGAAGGTTTTCATTGGTGTGAAGGCTCACATTTGCAAAAGCATGCAAGTACACACATCCACATCATATGGGCAAGCATAGGCACAAAGACATGTAAGAAAAAAAACTATGTACATGTATGTTTAGTTGTGTTTGTGTATGCACCCAATCATGTATTTGCATGTAAATCGGTGTAAAGGCTCACATTTGCAAACGCATGCAAGTACACACATCCACATCATATGGGCAAGCATAGGCACAAAGACATGTAAGAAAAAAAACTATGTACATGTATGTTTAGTTGTGTTTGTGTATGCACCCAATCATGTATTTGCATGTAAATCATGATCTTCTCTTAGGCATTAGCCTTTAATAAAAACTAAAATTATTTTACACAATTTGATGATAATTATGCACAATATTGATCTATTTTATGTAGATGCCTTGGCCATGGACATGGCCTCTAAACACAAATTTCATGTATAATCAATCTATATTTTTTTTTTAAAATGAAAATGCTTATCAAACCAAACACTTATTTCAAATATATATTAGAAATGCTTAATCAAACAAATAACATTTACTAAGTTATTAGAAGATATAGCAAGCTATGTATAAAAGAACAATATGAATTTGATATTTTACAAAGGCAAAGGAACAAATATCAACCCAAATAGGTGGTTCAATTATTATAACCACCATTATCTATATGCTCAAAGATATTACAATCCAAAATATGAAGAAATTGATTAAGGCTTCTACAAATGAACTTGGTTTATTTAACCCCAAAAAAAGGCACTATAATTTTCACTTTTCCAATGCCTTATAAATTGTTAACCTCTCATTCTTAAAATATTGTACCATTACACCATGACTTCTAGCAAATGCTTGTGGTTATCAGCATCAATTAATGTAATAAAGTTACAACAAAATATTGAAGAGTGGATAAAGTAGAGCATAAAGTAGAGCACAATAACCATTTTGAAAAACAAATTTAAATCTAATTTAAGTTATTGAAACTTCTATTTTTAAGATGAGTTAACAAACATATTTACAATGCAATGTTAATATCAATAAAAAAAATTCTTAAACATATTGATTGAAGAAATACTACCAACATCACGGTAGCTTCTATTCGCATGATTGTTATATGTTAAAACAATTAGCATTGAAATAAGTTCCCATATACTTTCAATGACAATAATCATCCTCTAGATGTTTGCATCACATCCCTACCATACGTACCAATAAGAAGGGCTTCGGCTCGACCTGTATATAAGCATCAAATATTATTCTAAGTTTTTAAAAAAGTCTCTTCAAATTGTGTAAATCAATAAGATATAAAATTGGTTCAAATCCACATTCTTGCAACCTATTTCTTCTACACAGTAGGATTCGTAGCTTATAGATATCTAATAACCCATCTAAGTAAATAGGTAACATAAATTCAATTAACATGCTACTTCCTATTCTTAATGTTTAAGTACATGTTTTACAAATCATTAAATAAAAATAGAATTACATACCACTTATAATAATGTTCTCAAGTAAAAAAAGGTATTATATATTCTTGCTTGATGCTAAGAGAAATATACCAATGTACTCTAAAGGTGAGTGAAAACAAGACTTAAATGCATTATGGATAAATTGTATTTGTAATTTTAAAAAAATAATTGATGTAGAACAACCAAGATCTCGTATATGCTTTGCCTAATGTCAGGAAATGTACTTAAATGAGGGCGATGACAGATTTCCTTCACATACCCAGAAAAGGTGTCAATATGTATCCAAATGAGGTAGAATGATATGATCTAGTGAAGAACCAAGAAAGGGTTGATAAGAAGGTTTCTAATTTGAGCTCTAAAGATTTAATGAAAGAGAGAATTGTCACAACTCAATATCAAAAAAGATAATTAGAAAAATGCATTTTCATAATAACAACATTCTTACAAGAAACCACACATAGGAAACTCAAACCCCATCGTTAGACTATTTGGTGTGTAAGGTCAACAACAAATTGATACAGTGATTGCACTCTTTTATGCAAATGGAATATCGTTTAATGTTGTTTCCTCACCTTTTGATGGAGAAATTATCCAAACTATCGACAATGGATCCCCTAAGTATAAACCACCCAAGCCAAAAAAAGCTAGGCACTACTCTAATAGATAAAGAAAAAAATCAATTACAGCAACAAATAGCAAATGAAAAGAGTATTGCTTATAGAAGAATGCATTATCATGATGATAGATGGATAAATACAAGAGATCATCAACTACTTAATATCATAGCAACATACAACAATAGGCCTTATATTTTGAAGGCAATAGATTATTTAAGGAAAGAAAAAACACTCTGATACAAATGACAAAATGGGAGCATCAAATGTAGTCCAATTTGTTGTTGATGATACTCTTGTTTGGAAAGTATCAAGTTGGTTGGTACAAGAAAAATACAAGCATATACCTTGGATTGCATTGATGAATAATGCATTCAAAGATGTTTGCAAGTTCCTTTGGATTTAAGATCTCATTGAAAAGGGTTAAAAAATATCGAGGTCATATATAACCATCACTTTACATAAACCATTTATCAAAAAATTGTCAAGGTGGAATTTCTAAAACCTACTAATACATGATTTGCATCTTAACTATTCTCCTTATTCATCTATGTAAAAGTCAAAGGAGCTTTGTGTTCCATAGTAGTTAGTGATCCATAGGCAACTCATGTTAAATTTGTTGTAGACTTAATTAGGCCCATTTGTAAGGTGATTAAATTTGCAACCTTTGAGAAACCATGTCTAGAGAAATTTATTAAAAAATAGATTCCATATATGAAATAGTCAAGAAATTAAAAGATGCAAACTAACTTTCTTTGTATCATTTGATAAAAGACAAGTTATACGGATGATGGAAAAAACTTAAGCCTCCCCTTCATTGTGTAAGATGTTCCTTATATCTTGAATGGCATAATACACAAGAGACCAATCAGGTAACTCCATTTGAGGATAGAGACATACCATAAAAAATATTAACCATAAAAAATATTTATGGTTGAGGAAAGAATGTCTCAATTATGAGGAGTCCATGGAAGCTTTATATTATATGCAAGTACAAAAAGACCCTATAGAGTGATTGATGCATAGCAAGGCCTTAGAACCTCTCAAATGATACAAAAAACTAGTCACCTTTCACCATGTAGATGACTCAATAATAATTCCTTCATAATCAGGCATGTTTCCTAGTAGCCTTTCAAAATATTATTTTGGATAATAAATTTCATTACAAACCTAATATTAAAAATGTAAGACATAATTAGGGCACTATTTTGGCTTAATTCAACATACCTAAAAATTGGGTATTGGTTCCTCTTTACAGAATAAGGCATATTTTGGTTGCCCTCTTTTCTATTCGACCTAAAGTGTGCACCAATTGGGCTTTTCGAAAATAGCTTTTAGTACAGACATGATATCAATAATGTACATATACTTTCTAACACCCATTTGGACTTTCTACAATATATCTCAAAATCAAGGTAAGTTTTTAATCAAGGAAAACAAGTTTTGAAGGGTGCATGAAACCCTTTACGAATCAAAATATTTTCAATGAAGCCCAAACAAAAGATACAACAGACCAAAGGTGAAACCAGTCACAAAACAAAATAAGGTGACTGAGGTGGCTTCACAGATAACACAGTACACTTCTGCCACCAAATTAGGTTTCAAAACGGGTGCCTGAAACCCCATGGTTACAAAAAAAAATAGACATTAAGTCCTAAACCATGACAAACTACAAAGAAACAATGGGCCAAAAAGGCCAGGAGAGCCAAACAAGAAGGGACGGCCTCAAAAGAATAGGCGAGCAGTAGGTTTTGAAAGGACCCAAACTCAAAACAAAACCAAGCCTCAAGATTTAAATTTCAGTCTCGTCTTTTGAGGACGTAAAGACATCAAATGAAGGATTAGAGGGCTTGACTTTTTTGTCATTTTACTGTTGTCCATCCATCCTCCACCTTCCCAGCAACCTTCTCCCATACAAGGTCATCAACACCGCAACCAACCCCCAACACCCTAATGGCAAGAGAAACAACACCACCTCACGATTTCTGGACCACAGCAGAAGAAGGGACAGTAGCACCATCCTGAGACAGAGCCGCAAGTGGGGCAACAAACAAATCAACGGTTACAATAGTTGATGAAGGGACTACTACAACAAACTTCATCAATGCCATAGGGACATCATTTGAAACATCAAAGACAGCAACAGAATCCTTCACCAAAAAAATATCTTCCTAAGAAGAGCCTTCCAAACCACCCCCAACAATGGAAACTTTCTAAACCATGTAGTGATCATCTGAAACCCCCAACCACCAAGAAGGTGATTTCCTCGATCGAACCTTTTCAGAGGAGCATCACGCAGCGAGATGTCCGATCTTATGGCATTTCTTGCATCTGAAGGGAATGTCCTCATAATCAAGAAGCTAAATCCAAGAGCCTTTTGGAGAGGCCAACTTAATCATTTCAAGGAGCCCCTTTGAGACATCAATCTCCACAAGAATGTGACCATATGTCGTCTGATACACATTGGAAGACACAGCATCAACTAGCAAGAAGTCCCCAAGGGCCTTCCCCACAGCCTGCAGGACTAAATCCAACCATAAGTGAAGGGGAAGATTCAGCAACCTAAGCGAAAGAGGAATCTAATGAAAGGATTCAATCAACGGGTCAAAATCCTTATACCAAGGTTTAGCCATCAAGGGGAACCTCTCCTCCTAGGAGAAGGCACGACAATAAATGGCATTTCTATTTTCAACAGTAGCAAATTTCACACTAAATAACCCCCTTGCCACAGGGTAAATCTGAACTAAATTCGAAATGATAGGCTCCCAATATTTGGATACCCAAGCATGCAAATCCGACAAAGAGGACCAAAATCCTCTAAAACGAAAAATAGCACTTGTAGAAGTCCTCCACATATGTGGAAATCTCATCAACTATTTCAAACTCTAGATGAATCAAAATTGGGTTACTTACATCAACAGGCACTACAACTCAGAGCCCCAACTTCACAGCTTGACCCCCAATACCTGCCTCATAGGCAGCGACATCAGCATACAAGATAATGGATCTTCCCACAGCACCCCGAGGCGGATCTTCAAAACAAAGGTAAGTTACTTTGTAGAGAAACCTTCAAAATTTTATATTTTATCACTATTTATTAACCTAACTAGGGTTTCAAACCTGTTTGCAATAAAATGGACATAGCTTGTTTGAAACATAACGAAAAATCATCCAAGCCAAAACCAAACAAAACATAACTCATTTATGTATCCAGCCATACCATGTGCAAGGGAGTTGAACGGGCATGTCAGACTTGACATCTACAAGCAATATATTTTACAGACCTGGGTTGATCCTCTAGGGGGACTACGTCCAAGGATGGCTTTCTACACCGAGAACTTCTTAGATATTCAGCATGAGATTATTGTACGCCCTAAGTACTTACACAAATACCGGACACACGCCATGTGTATCTCCCTTGATTCCTTCAAGGTGGGCTCACACCAACTCCGGATCCAAGTCGATCACCATATTGCTAAAGAGGATCGAGTGTGTAGACTGTGCCTTAGCAGAGGCAAAATCTAAGATCCATTTCCTTTTTAGATGCCCATATACTACAAGATTTGAGGGAGATTTTATTACCTGTTAGAGATTGCAGATTCCTCTCGAATTTCTTCAAGTACATAAATCAACATTACATTGTGCTTTATCTCCGTGAGTCCTTATAGCTTCGCGAACATACTTTACAGCTATCATTTCCCAAGAGTCAAACCAAGGCACAACTTATTATGACCTTCTTGCCCTTAGCTCCAACTCGAGGTGTGAAGCAATTGTGCAATTTCCCTAACACGGGTCATTCCAGATTTGTGAAACCCAGTAGGGGACCTCTTTGTCAAGGACACTCCTCTCGTAGCACTCAGCGTCACCACAGGGCCAATGGTAGCCGCCAACCATATCAGTCATCGTTGGACTTATTCTCTTTGAGGATGGATGCCTAATATTTTCTATGATGTCTCTTGCCTTCATTTATTTTACTTGTTCGTTTGTGGACACCATTTGGTGCTCTGTTTGTCAACTATCTTCTTGGTGTAAGATTCCAATCCCATAGACCCAAGTTGTGGTATTTTGTTGGATATTAATAAAATTATCTTATCTTATATTATTTATCTTATCTATACGAAATGTTGCAACAAGATGGTTGTGGTAAGTTTTCGAAAATTGTGGTAACTAAAATGATCATAGCACCTTTCACAAAATATAATGAAAACTAGTCAAACCAAAGGGGTTTGAAAGATAGCAAGATTCTCCCACTTTCAAAATTGGTTTTAGACCAATATAAATCTGTATTAATATGCACAATGCAAATTGCATTCATATTTCATAAAAATTTGCATAGACAAAGTAGTAAAAATGATTAATATCATTAATTCAATCTTCTCTAGCCCCAAAATTTGAGCTAGGAGGTTACATTTATACATTTTCCATCATATAAACTACTCCACTACTCAAACAACCCTTTTATTAACAAAAAAAGAAACTTTTCTACCAACTTTTGCAAAGTTGTTTAACAATCTTTTGAGCAACATTGAAAACTTTGACATTTTTAATATCAAATCACCAAAATCTTTCAATAATAGTCCCAAATAACCCACAATGGTCTTGTATGACCTTATTGCCTTAATCAAACCAAAATTTGACAAATGACACACATTTGAGTCGAAAAGTGTAATTCAAGATGTTCGTACATTGTACTCCCCACAAAAAAGAAATTTTCAGTTCAATCTCAAATATAAATCTTCTTTCTTGCTTTTCAGTTCCTTTACACGTGCGTTGTTGTCTTTTTGTTGGATCTCAACTACATTCATTTCAACTAATTCACTTGCGCTTTTAAGTCTAACAAAATGTTTCTTGAGCCAAGGCCAATTTGGCACTATATACCCATGGTTTGCTACATGTCTCCTTATTCTAACTTTGGCTTTGACTACCATTGGAGTTTAATTGTCTCTTTTGTCCACTTTGTCCTTGTTATATCCACAAGAAATAAACATATTAAAGAAACCATATTCTTCTTATGCATACTTCACTAGTTCATCCACCTCCTATTGTTTGGCATACATTTTTCCTTCTTTATTAATCCCCAAAATATTTGGCATCACCTCGACCTCACTTGACCATTCATTTTCATTTTGTAATTGCTCGTCATTCTTTTGTTCTCCTTGACATAAGTTTTTTTCATCTTTTGGTTCTTCTCTTTAGAACCATATTATCTCCTCAGCCTCCATAATTATCCTCTCCTTGGACTATCCTTGAGTCTTCTACACCATCTTGTGTTGTCATTATTGGAATTTTGTTTAGCGCTCCCCTTGAGATTCGTGACAAGGGCTTAACCACCTTCTGTGTACTATAAGTTGAGTGGTTGTATCGGTCATTGATAGATAGGTCTTATTACCCTGTGAGCATCATCTAGATCCAATGAGTGCTAAGTGTTCCATTTATTCTCATGAGAGATGGATTCATGTTGAATCACTACTCATGAAACATGGGTCAATGAGTTTGACTCAAAAATCACATAGTTAAGTCCTGATAGCAATATCACAATATCAACATAACTAGAAAACAATGCACAAGAGACGAAACCCAATGTGGGAAAAAATCACCAAGATAATGAGTGCTAGGAGCTACTGCCCTAATCTAGTCTCACAAATCTTAAGTCCAATTACAATTTAAGTGCTTCAAAACAAAGAAATCACCAAACTCCTCAATCTTAAGAGCTTCAACTCTATCACAATATGAGCACATACCTATCCAAACTAAGCATCAACTCAGTTGCAAAATTTCAGAACATTACATCAACTCACTTACCATTTTATAATCCTTTTATACCGAACATTGATGAACTGAGAGCTTGAACAAGACAGCAAACTTCTTTACAAAATTATTTCTATCTATAGATACAATTTAATATTTTTCAATTATAAATTCCATAGTTGAAAAACTCGATTTCAGCAATATCTCGGCTAGCTCAAAAAAAATTCAAAAACTTGTAATGGCCAAAAACTTAGCAAAAAAATAAGTAATCAATCCGCACTTTTATCAAACATTTGAAAATATATAATTTTTATAGATATATATTAATAAATCATTATGAAGACTATAAATAAATATGTGTCCTCTATAATGAATTTATAATTTATAAACACTATAAACTTATAAATGTTGTTAATAAACAATGCATATGCATATTAGCATTAAGAATAAATATATATTGTTATAATTTATTAGATATAGAGTTATTAATTTATACTACTTTATAACTCTCTATAATGAATTTATTAATATACAATATTATACTTCTTTAGTATTAATATATAGTATAATAGTATTATAAATCTGTATTATACAGTATTATAAATTTAAAAAGCCAATTCAAATAAATTAAAATTTGTATATTATAAACTTATCTAAAAACTCACAATCATCAATTCATAACTTATAGTTATTTAAATTTACAACTTATAGCTCTATAAATGTGATGTCCCCATTTTAGCATATAATTCAAATAGGTATACTAATAATGATATTATATTAATAAGCATAATATAACATATATTATCTATATTAATAAACTTTATTATGTTACTTAATAATTATACCATATATTATTATTTTAATAATATATCAACTATTATATTATATTAATAATAATATAATTATATTAATTAATAAGGTTAGTTATACTAATGTCATAAAGAACATTATTTTAATACGTCAAGTATATATTATTATATTGTAATACATTTACTAATATAGTATTTTTATATTAAGATATATCTTATTATTTATTATATTAGATTATTATAATAATATGTTATATATATGATATTATAATACCATATTATTAGTATACCTATTTGAATTATATGCTAAAATGGGGACATCACAATAAAAATATATATAGTGATGTTGATGTGTATACAAGAGCATAATAGTGATGTGTATATGAGGAGATTTGACTACTATGCATTGCTTCATTGGGGATGAAATTTGGAGATTTGACTACTATGTGTTGCTTCATTGGGGATGAAATTTGGCATACACATATTTACATTAAATTTCCAAAAATGTTTTTTATAAACTGTTGAAGAGCAAAACCATTATGTGTGTACCCCACAATAAGCACTCCATGTGATGGCATCTTTGAGGCATATCGTCGAAATAGTTCCTATGTTTGAATTTGTGCTTCTATATTTTTTGAGGACTCTGAATCGGTGTGCCTTAATAGTCCTCAGTAATCGCACCTTTACTCAGCAGCCATCACAACCCTCTTGTTAGCTGTTGCAACCGGTGGAAAAATGAAAAAACTCGAAACATTTTCTAGAAAACTTTATTGTTTTTCAAGTTGACTTAATCAATGGTTTTTTTACCCAAAAATTGTAAAAACCGTGATTTTTTCATCCCAAATGCAATGTGATTTTTTCGAAATATCGTTCTTGATTTATTTGGTGAGTATATCTGCTACCAATTTTGCTCGCAATATCTCACAATATTAGTCATATATCGCATTTTTTTTTAACTATAGTAAATTCAAACAAAAATAGCAGTGATCTATCTGCAAATACAATTGAAGCTTATTATTTCCCTTTTGTCTCTGATTCTCTAGCAAAATTATAATCAAACTGAATATATCTTAGGATCTCTGATAATGAAATGACAACTGGTATCAATCTGAAAAAGAAGTATAACAAATCTGATCTTATTCAAAACACTTGCAACCTTTTCAACAAAAGTAATTGTTCTGAATTCTAAGACATCTGAAATCACAACTTGACAACATTGACCTTCAGACTTGCTAGTAGTCTAGAACAATCTCTCCTTTGCCAACTTACTTCCTTTCATGATTTCCATTCCTTTCTCTTGCAGCTTCTTTATCATTTCTTCCTCATGTGACCTCTTTGCCACTTTGAACTCATAAAATAGTGACCAGATTAGATATAGAGGAATTCTAATTTATTTCTTCTTTCAATTAGTGTTGACTGAAATGCCTTACTAAATTTGATCCTCTTTCAAATTAATGTGATTCTTCTTTTGCAAAACTGTATTTATGTGTGTGTATACAACTCTACAAAAGAACAATCACATTAGTTTGAACAAATATCGAATTTAATAAGACATTTCAGTCAATGCTTATTGAAAGAAGATATAAAATGTAATCACTCTACCTCTAATCTGATCATAGTTCAAAGTGGCAAAGAGGTCACATGAGGAAGAAATGATAAAGGAGCTAAAAGAGAAAGAAATGGAAGCCACAAAAGGAAGTAAGTTGGCAATAAAGAGATTGTTCTTGACTACTTGCAAGTTCAAAATGTGTGTGTGTGTGTGTGTGTGTGTGTGAGAGAGAGAGAGAGAGAGAACACGGTTGCCAGCTTGTAAATATGATATTGTTGTTTTAAGTAGAGAATTATGTGTGTGTGTGTGTGTTAATATCTGCATATACTTGTAGTAGTACTAATTGATTTGTGTATGTTCCAAAATTCGATAGAATATGTGTGTGTGCACGTGTGTGGGGGACATGACTCACATAGAGACATGTCTCTACGTAGGGAAATACCTCTACGTGAGGCATGTTTATTTGATTAATATCAACTACATACAATCAATTAATATTATCAATTTCTGCAATTCAATAACTAGCAATAAATAGTGAACAATTACTAGTATACATTTATCAGGTAATGAAAAATACAAGAATAGTAAATACATACATAAATGTGTGTGTGTGTGTGTGTGTGTGTGTGTGTGTGTGTGTGTGTGGATGGATGGATTGACAGATGTATGTGTGCATGGATGCATGTATGTATGCATGCATCTATGCATGCATGCATGTATGTATATATGTATGTATGTATGCATGAATGGATGGATGTATGTATGCATGGATGTGTGCATGGATGGATGTATGGATGGATGGATGATTATCTAGTAAATGTATGTATTAATGTTTCACATAATAAGAAAAGGATAGAGGATGGATAACAGTAGTTTACTTAATGATTAATTACATTGATTTGGCCCATCCAACCGAAGCTACAAATCAACAACACTCCCTCTTAGCTAGGGAGGATAGTTTCTATCCTACATAAACAATGTTTTGTGAGATAAGAATCATAATATCATTAGGAGTATGGTATGCTCACCAATATCAACTATATGATATTCACCATACTAATATTTGTTTTGCTATGTGCACTGCCATCAAGTCTCATGATGCCTACCAAAGAAGATATATGCTCATGGCATATCCACGTATATTAAATCTCGCAACATCCACCATGACATATCATAACAAGATAATTTATTGTAGTTGCACAATACTAAGTTGACATAATGTAAGAGATATAAACGATCATGATATAGTTAAAAATATCAATGATGATAGTAGGTTAAGATATTGTTAGAGTCGTCACTTTGCAATAACATTATTGAAAGATCGTTACCTTCCATGGTGTTTCTACAAAATCATCTAATTGCTGGAATGATAAAGATTTTATATATAAAGCATTTCAAAATTGGTGTAATAGATTTATTGAGACTCAATCTCAAACAATGTTTTACATATTTACAATTCCAAGTTTATCCCTAAAGTGATCTACTTTTATCTTAGAGAGAAGCTTCGTTAGGATATCAGAAGTCTACTCATTTGTGCTAATGTGTCTCAATTGTATAACATTTCTCTTCACTGTGTCTCTAATATAATGGTAGGGAATCTCAATTTTCTTGAACCTATCATGAACTACAAGTTTTATAGAAACCTTTACGCAACTTTGGTTATCACAGTGCATATTGTGGAATCCATGGTTTGTCTAACCAACCCTACGAATAGTTTTCTCAACGAAATTCTCTCATGCTCCCATGGATGATGCAATGTACTCAGCTTCAGTAGAGCATTGTGTAATTGAGGATTCCTCAATGCTAAACTAGGAGATCATGGTGTGAGAGTGGGGTTGTCATTCCACCAAAAGACTAATCTGTCAATCTCTGATATAATCACTCACCTTGTAGTACATAGGAGGCGGTTAAGCCCTTGTCATGAATCCCGAGGGGAGCACTAAACATTTTTCCAACAATTTTCCCCTTAGCGTTACCCAAGGGTCTAAGGATTTGAACCTTTGACCAAGCTCTAATACCACTTGTTAGAGTGGAGTCGTCATTGCACCAAAAGACCGATCTGTCAATGCCTGATACAACCACTCAACTTATGGTACAGAGGAGGCGATTAAGCCCTTGTCACAAATCCAAAGGGGAGCGTTGAACATTTTTCCAACACATGGTTGATCCCAAAATGGAATAACAACTTGAGGTACTTTTCCAATCAACAATACTTCCAACCCAATTTGAGTTTGAATATCTATGTAGATTTACGTCTACATTAGCATATTTCAATCCCTATCCAATAGCCCCATGAAGATATCTCATCATGTGTTTTGTTGCAACAAGGCGTATTTTTCTAGGTTCACACATAAACTAGATGAGTGCATTTGTTGCATAGCAAATATCTAGTCTAGTATTCAACAAATACATCAAGGATCCAATTCTCTATCAGTAGGGTAGGATCTGTTAATTTTGTTTATGAAGTTGCTTCTTTTAGCTGATGTAGATTTGTCTCCATGGATGTTAAAATGGGATTCTTATCCATCATTCTGAATATGTTTAAAATATCAATAGTATATTTACCTCGATTCAAGATAATGCAATTTTCTTGCTTCCATACTTCTAAGCCAAGGAAGCAGTGTAGGATATCCAAATCTTTCATGTCAAATTCAGAAGCAAGGTCTTGTCTGCACTTTGATAATGAGATCACCTTTTCCCTATGATTAGAAAATCATCAAATTAAAGAATGAGAATTAGCATATCACCATTTATTGCCTTGAAATAGAGGTTAGAATCTGCCTCATTCTTTAAGAATTCTAATATGGTGAGGTAACTGTCTATTCTCTCATACAAGGCTCGGGGGACCTTTTGATGCCATATAGAGACTTATTCAATTTGCAAACTTGAGAAACACTATCATGAACAAAAAATCCTTTTGGTTAGTCTAAGTAAACTTTTTCTACGATCCCATTGAAAAATGTGCTTTTCACATCCATCTAGTGAATTTGCCACACTTTTGATGTGGCAAAAGCAATTATTACCCTGATTAAAGTGTAAAAAGCAACTGGGGCAAATGTCTCTTCATAATGAATTCCTTCCTTCTGTGAGAACCCTCTGGCAAAAACTCTTGCCTTATGCTTTTCAATGCTTCCATTTGTTGCATGTTTTATTTTGAAGAGTCATTTGGATGAGACAACCAACTTGTCTTTACGTCTAGGTACAATGTCCCAAACATCATTCTTTAAAATAGATTGATATTCTTTGATCATGGCATCTTTCCAAACTTGATGTTGTAGTGCTTCTTCAACAATAAAAAGTTTAGACTTAACAAGTTCACTCATGAGGGCAACATAGTTCTAATAACCTCTTAGTTTATTGTTTTCTCTAAAGGTACCTTTTGGAGCTGCATAGTTCTCTGCCTCTTCAATTACTTGTCTTGTCGAAATAGGCCTTTTTCGAGTAACTGTAGTATCACTAGGTTCAAGAGTAAAGTTCATGGCTTCGTTATTTTCTATAGGTATCTCCCTATGAAGCTCAGGATCAAGATCCCCGTCCATGTTTTAAGGAGATTTGACATTTGTTTTATTGATGTCTTTGGATCTTTTAAATGCAATGTCTTCTTCAAAAGTCACATCTCTGCTAATTTCTAACCAAAAATGTATATTTTGTAGGCTTTAGATGATAGCAAGGTGTCCATATTAATCACATCTAAAGCATTATATTTAAGACATGACATTCCTTCTTTTGAATGGTTGTTTGTTATTGAAGTCCTTTCATTTCTTCTATTTAAAGTTTATGTTCTTCCCTTTCATGTGAGAATTTGTGTATAATACTTGGATCTCTCCATTGGAATTGTTTAACTCGATCACTCTGATGATTAGTTTTAACTCTTCTTGAATACAATTGGTCTTTAACCAATCAAATTTTGAAAGTTTAGATCAAGCACTTATTCCTTGTAGGAAGGATTGCCAAGATGTGGAGAGTTTGTTGAGAGCTAACATTGTTAATTCTTTGTTGTCAATTATATAACCAATGGTGGATAGTTAGTCCCTTAAATTTGTTATTTTGAAGTATGATGTAATAGTTCCATCGTTGTTCATCTTGACATGGTGCAATTGTTGTTTCAAGACTAGGGCTCTGTAAAAAAAATTTATCTCATACATGTTCTCTAAGAATGTGAATATGTCATAACTAGTATCTAATTTTGATATGATGGGATGTTAAGGTTGTTGCTTCTATCAAATTGAATTGACCTAGAGATAATCCCTCTATGATCATTGGTTAATCATAAATTAGACAAGCACTAATATATTTGTATGACATTCAAATCTGCATTTAGAACACACAAAAATAAATGGTATTGTTATTACATTTGCAAAAAACGATCCTATAAACTCAACATGGTATCAGAGCCAAACTATGAATGTAAGGAAGCAACTTGGTATACATTACCACCTAGATGTTAAGCATCTTAGCCAACAATACAACTACATCAATGGAAAGATTATTCGGCAAGCATCATTTGGATTGTTGTGTTTTAGTCTCAGATATATATAAAGGTCACAAACTAATATCAAGGGAAGGACAAATATAGGTAGAATGGAGGATGCAGGATGGACAATTAAATCTCAGTCGGAGGGTTATAAATTTGATTCTCTACAAATATGTGAAACTAAATATTATCGAGCACGGAGATTCGACATACTTTGATTGAGCATCAATATATGTTGTATGCTCAAGTGGGAGACGAAGGAAAGAATGCCCATAGTATCTACGGAAGCAAAAAGAACACAAAATGATGAGTGAAGAACAATTAGCAGATCATGAGCTTGGCAACCAACATAACTAGCACAACACAGCAAGTTATAGTCGACTACAGCCATAAAGAAGAACGAATAAAATTTGGGGGTTTAGTTATACATACGGAGGTGGATTGTTCCATTTATTCAAATTTATGAACCCTAATAGTCATTGACATTTGTAGACAGTCATCGAAAAAGAAGAAACAAATATGTGTACTAAGAACGACAAGAAACCCGTGTGACATCAAGTTGGAAAGATGCCAGTACGTTAATTACGGTGTTATGGTAAGGGAGAATAACTTCCGAATTCAAATGTGTGGTAGTGACTTCAATTTCCAAAGTAATGGTAGGATGTATTGATATTGGTTATGTTTCCTACAATGCCCTCCCTTGTAATTGGGAGAACAAACTCAAGGCTTGAGACATTATTTATTATCATATTTCAAATACCCTCACCTCATCAAACCTATACAACAGTGGATCTTCCAATCAGAATTTTTATAACAAATATAGTCAACAAATTGTCATATCCCCATTTTAAGATAGAATTTTAATAATAATTAGATAATACAGTGTTATTAAAAGGATAATGATAATAAAGCTATATTTAAACTAATACTACAATATAAAAATAGGAAATAATTCTTATTTAATCTATATTATCAATGAAATAATATTCAGTATGATATTTTAAATAATTAAAATAATAATAATAAAATTTCAATAAGTAAATAAAGAAATAAAATTAAATACATGAGACCACATTGTAGAAAGTATGTTAATTTTCTAAATAGAATTTAATAAAAAATAATACTAGACACAAATAAGTAATAAATACATACTATAACATAGAATAATATAAATTAACTAAATCGAATGAAAAGTCAAGAGATGTTTAACAAATAGACATGACTCCTTAAAACTAAGATATAAAAAGGAGGAGAGTTTATTTTAGAGAGGGAAATAGAAGAGGAGAAGATAGGAGTTCAAAAACGATAATTGGAAGAGGAAAGTAATATGAAGAAGATAGGGAAGTGACTTTTTGAAAAGGTATCAATGATATTGAAAGAATGTGAACCTTCGAAAGGAGCATAATTATGAATAGTTGTGACTCTTCAAAAAACTTGTAATTATAAAGTATTGAGACTTTTCCAAACGATTATAGTTATGAAGTGATGTCACTTTACGAAAGGATCATAATTATGAAGTGTTGTGACTTTTCAAAGGATTTGTATTATGAAAGGTTGGGACTCATGGAAAAGGGGGAAAAAAGTGCATTTTACCTTTTTCCTTATAATTAAAAAATTAAAAATTTTAAAAAGTGAATATAGAGTTGACATAATCTAGAAGAAATAATTCATTGAAGGGACGACTAAGGATAGAGCCATACGGACCAAGAAAAGAGGAAGGCAAGAAAGGCATGTTTGTTGATTATATTTGTTTAATTATGTTTATGAATTTATTTATATTAATGAATCATGCTTGTGGATAATTTATAAATATACATATCTATATGTAAAGGTGGAATTCAAAATGGATAACACACATGACTTAATGGTTAATGGTTTATGATCAACGTACATAGCTCTTGGCTGTATAAATAAGAATTTCAACATGAATGTTAATAATTGAACTCACGCCCATTACAAAAAAAAGTGATTACAACATCTCTCTTTATTTTATATTTTCAATAATAAAATTAAGACAATACAATACTTAATTTTATTCATAACATAATATTTAACAATTAATTCATAACATATATATCATACCTATGAGTGAGGTCCACTTTACCTTTGGTGGCAACCTTACCCATTGGCAGTACTTCCTTTATTTCTAATTCTTATTTCTTCCCTCGTCATGCTTTCAAATCTACATAAAGTGGCCTGAGATTAATTAGGGCATCTTCTAATCCACACGGGGTATCACCTTTTAATGCAATGTGTATGCAAGCTTTGGTATGGACATACTATATTGCAATAAGGGCTTTGATCAAACAGTGGGCCCACATTTTCAAAAATTTATTTTAGTTGTTTCCTTTCTGAACAGTAACGATAGTCCTACTTCAAGCCTTTACCCAAAACTTGTCTGCTTTAATGTCTCAAGTCGTAATTAAATGCAATACTTCTATGGTAGGCCCTTATGATATAGAAGTAATATCGAGCCCTTCTACCAATGTAATATCTTTTACCTATATTGAATCGAGCAAATAAATGAAGCCCATCTTGTCTTGTAATCCCAAGTATGACAGGTCACCACTCTTTCAATATATGTTTATCACCCCCTTTTCAAGGGTCATCTATTTTGCTCGTTAATATTGCTTTTCATTCACCTTTTCTTTTTATGGCATATTTCCCATTTAAGAATGACATAACTCTTGTGATAACGTAGTCCCCATTCGCAATAGAGAATAGTCATGTCGGGTTTGAGAATAATCAAAGTGTCTCTAGTTCGATTGTTGGATATATCAGCTTTGGTAAGACCCATTGATCATGAAGTCAACCTTTGTATATATTTTCTTCATATTGAAGGATCAAACTATTCATATATTGTTATCTCTAACATCACAACAATCTTAGTCATCTCCATCTTTCGTTGAATCGCACATAGTGGGAAATAAGCATCATTCAAGCATTTCTAAGCTAGCAAGCATCAAATTGTATCACTCTTTGATTTCAACATCCTTTTTAAATTTAATGATTGCAAAAATTTAGCATGGGCATCGCAAATCCTTTCTCGAGCGAAGACTCAATAATCGTGGTCAACTCCTTGTCTCTCACACAGCACTCAAACTATTCTCTCTTATTAGACTTGCAAAATCATTGTTCTAGCCAATCATGCCAAATACCACAGATCGTTGCCCATGACTTGGAATTTGGATTGTTCAGCCCTATGTACTCACATGGAATTAATCTCACATCTTGGTAGGAATAATGCTCTGATACCATGTTAGATTACTTAGGATCGATAGCAGATGTAATAGTATTGCCTTTTGTGGTATATATATTCCAAATGCAAAATCCTCTTAGATTTATATATTGAGAATAGGCAATGAATAGACATGACTATTTGTTGATCAAATAATTAATATATTAATATATTAATCTATATTAATATATATTTAAGATGGTTTCCACGAAAAGATATCGAGAAAATTGTTTTGGAAAATGGTAATAACATTTAGACCATGTAATATGATCGATTGCAAATTAACATTCAAGTAATACATCGATACTCAACAAAGTAAACCCATCATCGACTAAAGATCACAATTTGATATTCTTGATTGGAAAGCAGCATACGCACCAATAATATTCAAATAGCACAAGGGGAGGAGTCGCTACATGCACAAATTGACCAATAAGAAAGAAATGACATGAGCAACAAAAATATGGCATCAAAAGTATGCATGTCAAGTCACATGTATGACATATGGAGAATCATTGACACTATCATCAACAGAATTCAAGAGCATTAATCAACAACCATTCCTTGCAAACCTATGGTAGTAACTATCAATGTAATGCGAGTACTCGCACCCACCTCCCAAACTTTGAAGAACCTGTCCTTGAGATGTCCCCACACCGAGGACTTGCGCACCCAAGTACCCCCACCTCCCTCATTCCGCAACCATGTTTTTGCTCAAATGGGTACTTGGATTTCTATTTCTATTTTGTTTTTTGAATGTTGTTATTGGGTATCTAATATGTTACTATGTTGAATGTTCAATTGTTCTAGTTCATGTTGCAATTTTGATATGTTCAAGTATTTTAATTTGGTATGTTCTATTGAAATGTCATTTCATAACAAGCACTTCAAGTTCTATATGTATACTATACAACCTACCTCCCTGCCTCGTCCTACCCTTGCCATCATCCCCTCATCATCCTACAAATGAGACCCATTTTCTCCCTGTCCCAAAAACTTATCTCAGTGTCCCCCTGTCCCGACATACAACACTAAGATTTGTATTGAAAATCTATACATTGTTTAATATTTTTGGATGTTAAGAAATAACCGTGTCATGAATATTTCATGATCGTGGAACTCTGGAAGTAGATATTAGAAAGAAGACATATACACCAAAATATATGACTAGATCTTTCATCACCAACATAATTACATATTATTGGGAAAAATCACATTATTAAGTGTTTTAGCTAGCAACAATCATCTTATAAATACCTCCATTATTGTACAATTTTCAAACTATCACATCCTTGACAATAATATTCAAAACGAAGATTTGATGACAATATCAAGGGAGAAAACCAGCAAACAATTCATACAATAGCAAACCCAAACATATTACTTATTACTTTTCCTTAAATCATCATTTCTACATTCTAGCAATTAAGACATGTTTATATACCACCAAGAATTATTTATGAAGGGAATATTTAAACAGATCAAGAAAGGAGAGAATAAAATACGTTGGGGAACCTTTTATAAGAAAGAAGTGAGGAAGGAATTTGATCATATATGATCTAATATTTATTACAGATATAGAGAGAGAATACAAACCACTCCTCATATGTATTGATAGAATCAGATATAGCCAGACAATATTGGGCATAATCTCCACCACCATATTCAAGTGCAAATAATTGTGTAGTGCAAATATTAAAAATTACAAAATTTTAAGATATCCCTAACAAGGTACATTACACTGAAAGGAATAGGGAAAAGCGCTGTGCAAAATAGAAAATAAGTTGAAACAGCTCAAGTGAAAGAACGGAAGTTGAAATGGTTAAACTGGAACTGAACGGATAATATTTGCATATATATAAGATAGCAGAAGGAAGAGGGAGGGTTGCATAGGAGTTAGGTGGCAGCATAGTGAGAATGAGCCAACGTGTGTGGCAACTACACAGATAGAGAGGTCAGGAGTAAGGAGAAGTAATCAATGTGTGTGAAGGAGCTACAAAGGTACAAGCTGCACTAAAGAAGTTTACAGTTGGGCTGTGCAATTAAAGGTAAGCATTAATAGGGATTGATTCAAAGTGAAGTGAAGAAGGACAGTAACAGCAAATACAATAAGAAAGAAATACAATGAGAGGGAGAAGGCAATAAAGAGGCTATTGCAGTAACATGATGGAATGTTTTGCTTTGAGAAATTAAGAAAATCATTTGTGTGTGTGTGTGTGTGGATGGATGTATGGCTGGATGCATGTGTGTGTGTGTGTTTACACACATACAGAAGTATACTTATGTTGGCCCATCAAGTCTTTCCATGGATGGTTTTACAATATTGTCTGAGTCATTCTATCCTTTCACTGTAACCCTCTTAAGTAGTTTAGGCTCCAAACTTTGTTGCAGGTAGTAGTATTAATATAATCTAATTATGAGGCTTATTCTAAATTGCTTCTGTTGTTGATAATGATAATGAGAAGAGTAATGGAGGATGACTGGATAATCCTTTGCAAGGAAACATAAATTCTTGTGACTAGTCAAATTTACTTGGCTAGACGGAAAATTATTAACAAAGCAAAACCTGGGAAACTAAGCTCATTATTTATGTTACTTACTAAAGAGTTAATAGGTGAATTGGAATGAGAGTTTGAAAATGTGGGCCCTAAATTGTCTCTCACACATCAAAACTTCATTAAAAGCTGATATTTATACTGTCATATGGCTATGAGAGTCTCACTAATTTAATTCTGCTCCTGCTGTAAGTTTCTACGAGCATGAACCTGTAAACATTTCAATTGTTCAGTTCAGCTCCAGGCTCTTTGGTATTAAATGCCATAAGATATTCAGCTTCTAAATTGTATAGGGATAATCAAATATCATAAGAATTGTTTTCTCAGGACTTTCAAACTAGATCCAGATGCTCTTGGAGTAAATACAAACGTCATTGACATAGATGTAGCTTCTTACACTAAGGAAGGACTGGAAAGCAGTTTCCTTATTTGCTTCTACATTTTGTACACCTGTCATGACTAGTTATTTCCCTACATTTTAGGATTTAGTCTCTTAGGGTACAAACTTCATAATCTAAGTGTTCTTTTGTCTATCAATTAAATTCAATGGACGAGAATATGTCACCCTTACTGTACATCTCATTTTTGCACATGTTGATTCTTTCTCTACATTTAAAATGGTTTGCTTTAGATGACAATCTAGATCTTATAAATTCAGAAACAGCAATCCTTGAATTAAAATTATTCTTATTGATGTTAAACTCATTGATATAAGGACAGTTAATATTCTCTTTCTCAAAAGATCAACTAGGCAATCTAGTTACATTTTCCATCACTTCTACTATTTTGAGTGATAGAATTTTCTACTTTTTTATGTATATTACAATTAACCAATTCCTCTTACTAGTTGTGCATTTTAGCATTTACTTGTAATCCAGCAAAATGTTCAGTTTAACTAACATTATGTTTACTCCACAATGCATCCTGATAGCTGACATGTAAACAGAATAAGGTGTAGTGAAAACTTACCGTGATCTTTCTTTCTCTTCATTTGAAGAGATAGATAAGGAAATAAATTAGACGCAATAAACCTGCTGTCATCCTGCACCAATCAACACGCTCATATTAAATTACGCTGTGCTTTGTATTTTGCAATCCATTAATCTATTTTATCACTTATCAACACTGATTTTTTCTCTCCTTTATATGCTTGCAATCATCCACCTATTGTATGGCTTTTGGATCATTATGTCAATATCTACATGTAATTTAATTGGACAATTCTTATGAATAAAGGAAAAAACTAACCGAAATTGATGAGCACACAATTTAGGTCCTAAAAAATTTCTATGCACTAATTATGCATTGAATTTTATGAGATTGTCATTAATAGAGTTAAAATTTCACAGTATAATTAAACATCACTCATGGATTGCAGGGTAAATGTAAATCTTATTTAGCAATCAACACACATTCCCGCCCTCTGATATCTCCTTATTTATGCAGAGTAGTAATTTCCTGTTAAGGATCCCTCCTAATTACCACCTAAAGAGTTAAGTATTCAATTAATTGTGCTCATCATTTATGATCAGTATAATCAAACGTCACTCATGGGTTCCAGGGTAAATGTAAATCTTATTTAGCAATCAACACACATTCCCTCCCTCTGATATCTCCTTAGTTATGCAGAGTAGTAATTTCCTGTTAAGGATCCCTCCTAATTACCACCTAAAGAGTTAAGTATTCAATTAATTGTGCTCATCATTTATGATCAGCACTGTACAATAGATTTCTGTTTTGTAACTGTAAGTAGTCGATTTTTTCCCTGGTTAATCTTATAAATTTAAAAACTATAGAATAGTCTCTCTAAATAATGAGTTATGTATGGGTGCAAAAGCAATCAAGGGGATAGCCATTATCCAAGGACAAGCAGCTTTCATACAAGTTTTTCTCGGATTCAAAAGGGTTCTCTGCACAAGTAGTTTAAGATTGACTTAATATCAACAATACAGAAATACCAGATGCATTAAAAAGTGATAACTTTAAAGAAGTTAAATGTGAGTGAAATTTGAAAATTCTCAGTGAAAACAAACTGAAAGATGTGCAAAGAAATTGGTAGAACTTGTTCGCTCGAAGTAATGAATTGTGAAGGCCTTGTAAAGCTAGAAAAAAAAAAATCCAACATTAAGTAGAATAATGCTAAAAACACTGCAATATTAAGGAAATATTTAATTTCTAAACATTAGACATGGAAAAAAGTTAAAAGCTCATTATGTTTGTGCCTTCAAAAAGAATTTTGTAATTCATATTACATAATCATAAAGTTCAAAATCTCTTCATCAAAAAATTGGCAAATGAGGTTAGTTTACGTTTGAAGGTTACAATCTCGTCATAGGAAGTCGTCATTCTGAAACAATTGTACTGTCAAGTAAAAAAGACACATGGAGAAATATGATTGAAACTTGTTGGCTCAAAAAGGCGAATAGATAGACATATGATCAAACTGTAAGTATATCCTCGTATAAATTCTTTCAAGCCTAGCATAGTTAAATCATTTCATAAGAGGCTTCTTTGACAAGCATTAATGAAATATCGCAAAAAAAAGTGCAAAGTATAACTGTGCTGTCTTGTCTGATTCACTGTTTAAAAAGCAACAAGCAGAGAAATAAATTAATAAGTTCAATAAACAATAGTATGAGCATATTAAAGATATTGGTGGAAAAATGTTATCCTCAGTTTTGACATCACAAAATTGGGGCAACCCTATGCAATTTTCTCATAGATTCGTAGGTGTATCCTTTATGTTTTTGATGTATTGCATAATGTGTCATAAAGGCAATTCGTCCTCCTTGAATTGTCCTTTATTTTACGCTTTTCATGCATATTTTTTAGGGTTTCTGTCAAGATAATCATCTTATTGCTCGTCAAGATGAGTTTTTCTTATCTGAAAACAAGATTTTTAGCAACCTTCAAGTATTTTCTTCATATTTTTCTTATTATTGTGTTTTTTTTTTTATGTCGCTTTTTCCCTAGGATTGTAGGCCTTGAAATTCTACTTGTTTTGAGCTATCTGAGGCCTCAAATAGAGTTGTCTAGCTCAAGTTATTAAGAAATCAAGCATGCTATAGGCGAGGTTTTTTGGCCTGATTGCGTATCCTTATTAAAAATCCTTCAGAAGTCAGCTTTTTAATGGCAATGGCATGAAATAAAGTTGTCATTTACATGTAACATGAGTTTAGAATGCCATTTTGAAATTTCACATCACTGTATGAAGTTTTAAATAAAGGTTTTAATGATTTATTAATGCCATCGAGGGCTTTTCCAGTCCTTTTGCATGTCTCTTGATTAAAGTTATAGCTACATGTAAATTTAAAAACATGGGATACTTGTCATGCAATTAACTAGGGTTTTGATTTAACATTGCATGTTATCACATATGCAAGTCATCTTTTAGACTGCACTATCAAGATATTTAAAGTCCTGAGTCATAATGGTGAGGTTTTTCATAATGGTGAGGTTTTTAGATGCAAATAAATACATTGAGTTTTAAATATGTGTAAAGTGATTCAAAAACCACAACATTATAAACTTGCATATATTAAACATACATAAAATAAAAAACATATGCAAATGGTCCCAAACAGCACGTCTCAAGTCATTGCAGGAAATTTTCGAATGAGTTTGCACATGTAAATGGCTTAAAAAACCACACAATTATAAACTTAAGATACAAAAGTCTTCATGGCGGCAATTTTTAGCCCAAATTCATGTGTGTTTGGTCCCAAAAATCCTGGCATTATTAACTTAAAGACATGTTGGTGATTTTATATGCTATTGCAGATATTTTTAATGTGTAAAACCCCAAAAAAGCTTGTCATTACTTCTTCTATTGTTGTGCTTCGCTTTGAAGTCTGGATGTTGCGATTTTATTAGCAAATACATGCATTTTGTCTACCAAAAACCATGTTTTTATTTCCTCTATTGCTGCATTTCGGATCAGAAGGGTTGGATGACCATTTTGAGCATTTGCATGCTGTATTTTACAAAAACCAGCCCATCTAGGGCACGTTTTTCATCAAAAATGGGTTGGAGATGAAAACTTCCAAGTTTAAGAGCTGTGTTTGGAGTTTGAAAGCACATTTAAGGCACTTTTTCAGCAGAAACGGATTTTGTTGAAGAAAATGCAAGCTTTAACGCTTGCAACTTGAAGTTAGAAACTCACCTAAGGCACAGAAACGGTATTTCCAGCTTGTTTTCTTCATTCAAATCCACATTCCTTCCTCCTTGAACGCCATTTTTTCGCCTTTACATCTTCTACCAAACTCAAACATTTTCATATTTAACTCTTTCAATCATGTTGCTAAACTTATGCATTTTGTTTCTCCGTCATCTACACTTGTCCAGCATTCAATCTTGAATTGAGTATGCACTCATTTCTCAAGAAAACTGAGTCAAGATCTTTGTCTATATAACATATTTTTGGCAATCTTTCTCTAAATCCAAAAATCGTTTGGATTAATTTTCAGATTTCCTCAAAGATTTTGAAAGAAATTTTTAATTTTTTGCAAAAGGAGTTCAATTTTTCTTGTGCAATTCTGGGCCTTTGTTTTCCATCTGTTGTATATATTTTTAAAAATGCAAGTCTTTCATTTCATTTTCAGATTTCCATATTTTATGTTTTTAAATGATCCTTCTTCTATCAGAAATTCTCCAAGTTGCATATGCAAGAAGCTATTCATTCTTGTATATGTAGTCGAGATTAAAAACCACGTACTAAACATTGAATCAATCCAACAAGAACAAGTATTTCCCTTATGCAATGCAAGCTAAAAAACCCACTTCTTAAGTGTTTTGCATGCACCTTGCCCCTCTTTGCCGAGGCTGCAAACGGACATAAAAATCTCATTCGTGAGTTTTAAGTGCTTGTCAATTAACTTGTAATGGGACATAAAAACTCCACTTATGAGTATATGACCTTCCTATTTGTATATACATGCATATGCACCTCATTTCCTTGCTCTGCGCTTGTAGTCTACTCATGTGCAGTACCTCCAGAAAATCCCATTTTTTGAGCTTTTCACTCATTTGAAGAGCTGGCTTTGCCTAAAATCCTCCACCTTTTATAGCTCAAAGGTCTTCCACTTATAAGCTTTACGCATACCTTCCAAATATGTTAAGTTCCAGCTTGAAAGACCATATTATGGCCTTTTCTGGTGACTAAAGAATGACAACATACAAAGAAAGGGATAAAAGATAAAAATATTGCAGTCATAAAATGCTTTCAAGACAGAGAGGGAAAGAAACAAATATGCTTTTCAAGAAACAACCACCATTATACTGCAGAATGGTCAAGGACGCAAGAACCTATTCCAAATCAAGATGCTTCAATCAAACCTTAGCACATCAATCATAAAGCATCCCTGTAGCAACATGAAGACCAGTAAAACAATATGTAATAGAAGTCGTATCTTGTGAGATACTTAGAATATTTTCATCATGCATTTGTAACTTGTATTAGACAGATTATATGTAATGTAAAAAAAACATGCAATTAAATGTGATAGTACCACATGCAAAGTTGTTTCATGTAACCATGTTGCAGTGCTTTAAGCCATGTAGCATTGAATAAGTCAAAGTTAGTTAGTTTGTTAGTTAAAGAATTAGTCAAAATGGTTAACGATTTTCCTCTTCTTTGTCAACCTTTCTCACTACTCTTTTCCTATATAAAGGAGGGAGCTCGTTATAAATAATTATCTTTTGGCAATGCAAGAAAATTCTGCCAATTTGTATTTGCACTCTAAGACTATGAGCTTAGATGTAAATTGAATTGCTTTCAGTAGAAGGAGCAACTTGCTTCAAACTTTGTGTTGATTCAAGGTGTTATGTGACAATATTTTGTGGATATTGATTTTGAGTTTTGGAGCTTTGTTCAAGAGGGATTTGAATTCAATTTTATAGACTTTGAGCTGCCTATTGCATTCAGAGCCAATTTTAAATTTTGAAGAATATGTGTTGTAAGAGGACAAATTGTAATGTTTGTAGTGACTGCAACTTGGAACTAAAGACTGTAAGCTTCAGTTGTAGGTATTTTTATTAAGTTTGACAGTTTCCAGTAAGAAACTTTGTGCCATACTGGTTATTTTGGTTAATGAATCCTCATTTAAGACAAGCGTAGAAGACTTTGGGTTCATGTTTTCCTTTAACAATATATATAAGTCAATTGTTGTCTCTAGTGTTGTTGCTACGTCAACCCAAGAGACATCGGTGTTACCATAACAATAGATGCATTTTCTAAGGTTCAAAGTTGTAGTTGAGTATGAATCATTCATAAAAAAAGAGAATGTGATTAAGAAGAATTTTCAGCTAGGTTTGTGTTGAAACCACCTACGGTAAGAACGAAGCCTCCCCTATTGCTAAGAGGAGAGAGAAATCTCATGACACGTTGTCTAAACTCACAATTTTGTAAGTTGTGGTCTCAGTGACTAACAAAAAATTTAGCCAACAAACAACAAAGAACTATTTGTCATGAAAACCTACTTTCCAATTACAAAAGCGAAGGATTAGCATTCTACGTTTTTTACGAGTGCAGAAATACCATATGTTTATAAATACAGAAAAAAGGCTTAAAATTTAATCCATGTGATTCATCACTACCTTACAACCATATTGTCAAAATATGCATGTGGCTTAGAGCCCCTATCTAGGTAAAAGCGTAGTTGTGCTACCTAAAATCAAACAAGCTATTCAGAATGGCAACGGATCAGTTCAAAAGTGCACTTGTTATCACTTCAATCTATGCACGTCAAACCACCATAGTTACAAGAGATGGACTCACCTCACACTCAAAAAGCTGATTTTTGACTCGGACTCTACATCTGGAGGGGAAAAAATTGGCACACGTACACAAGTCTACATTGATCACATAAGTATAAATGTGAATTTCTAAAGGAAATAAGTTAAACAAAATAACACATTAGAAATATAAAATGTCAATGTCAAATGTTTAAAATATTCGTGGAATATGAAATCCATGGAATCAAAAGTTCAAAACATATGTCAAAATAAAAGCTAGAGCCTAGAAGACTAAGGCTCAGAATAGCCTATATCAGTGACCAATCAACCAGGCAACCTAACATGTATGCCTAAGCTAGGTCATTTCAAATTCTACAACCAGCTTTTGTACATGTGCCTGAGGCCCAGCATTGGTGACATCCACATACGCATCCTCAAATTCCTAACTCTTAGGCTCAAGGTCATCTAATGAGTATCCTCATGCTCTAGCCTCTTCTGTCATCGCTACTGCCTATGCCTCTTGATCCACCTAATCAACCCACCATTCCAAGTCTTCATCACTAAAGACAACATCATTAACCCCAATATTTTCGTCTAATCCATTATTTCCTCTCTTATGTTTGGAAATGTAAGAATGTTGCTTTGTGTTTGAGGAAAACCTAAAACCACAAAAAGTAAAAGCAAAACAACTAAAAGATGTTTTTTTCCACTTTAAAAAGCCAATACGTTGAGGTCAAATCCTAGGTTATGCACTTGGTGAATTTGCCAAGTCTGGCTGGCTCAATGAGTCAATCCAAACGATCTGACTTGGGTGGGTCAGAGTCCACAGGTCAAAATACATGTTTCACTCGACTCAATCCTGGAGTCGCAAAGTCTAGTAACTATGGGTGGTACATACCGACAATATCCTTAATTTCAAGAATAAGAGCAAGATTCAACTCAGACTCAAGAGTCTGATCCAAGCCCTAGTATAGCCCAAAGTTCATACTGACAAGGAACATCAAATTTAATAGTACTCAAGTGATCTTCATAAACCCATTGTGACTCGAGGTAGCTAGAAGATAGAGAATCTAAGGGACAACATGCAATCTATGTCAATTTAAATCTGGATATGGAATTTATAACAAAGTCCACCACATAAATCAAGCCTTCAATTAAGACTCTTTGGACCATCAATATGTCATCTGAAGTCTAAATGTGGCTGCCACAAAGCGTACTTTCCTAAAATGTTTCAAGTGCCCTTGTAGTAAATTTAATCCCATCCCTCCATCCACTATCTGATTCATTAATTAAGAGAATTCAACCCAGCCTATCCATGTGGAATACTGCAGGATCGGCCCTCTTTGACCATTATGTCATCTAGTCCTTGATGTCACACCAATCTAGAAAATATGATTTGTGCGCAGCTGCATATCCACCAGTAAGCCTTTTACAGCACTCAGTAACTTGGCTTGTGTCACATATTCCAACTTCCAACAGAACCTTCCATTGAATCTGCACACTGTTCATAATACATATTACATTGTGCTGCCACACAAGCATAATAGCCATTCACATAGCAATGCCAGTGCTTGCACTGCAACGTGGACAATCGAACAAATATCAACAGCCCTACACAACCACACAAGTACTTGCACAGCTTTAAACAGCACTTAGCAAACTTTGCAACACACACAATGGCCATTTGTGCAGTCTTCAGTTATGAACAAGTGTAGGTTGCACACAACCTTATCTGAATACACTGTACCATCAACCACCATTAGTATTTCAAAGATCAATTGACAATAGTTATGGAATGTGAACCACTCTTGCAACCTTTTATAGATGTATTATAGATACATAGGGATTTATGCATATATAGGGGTTTAGCCACTCCAACTCAAAAAACCCCACAGATATTGAAGTCTAGGAAAATCAGTATGATGTGTTCAATTCTTTCTGGCCATAAGAATCTCTATTCACAGTCTCCCTGTTTGTATCCATATGTTTTGTATCCTATTTGTTATTTCATTGAATCAAAGTATCACCAATTGCTAAAATCCACGTTTGAATATGTACTGATTGATTTATGTATTTCATCTTTAAATGACTTGTTCTATAATTCTGTCCTTTTACTATCTGAAGATACTTATAGTATTCTCCCTTAACTGACCTAGGATATAAATCTAAATCAAACTAGCTTAAAATACAGTACATTAAGCTTAATAAGAAATAGAGGTTTTTGTATAATAATTGAAAATATGAATTCCCTTTCTAATCTGAATAAAATAAAGCATTCTTCTGGATTCACGGTTGTTTTTGTAAGCCCTTGTGACAGCAAGAGTGGCTTCAGCAACATCCATTTGCACAAGGTTCACTTTCATATTCTCAATAACCAATGAATGTCCATGTTGAGTCAATGGCATGATCCATATGTATCATGAAAATTGTACTACAAATCTATAGAGAATTACAATAAAATAGATTCGTGTAAAGATCAACAACCATGACAAGATGGAACCAAGATAGAGCAGAAAACTGCAAAAGGACATATTTCTGATAGGCTGGTATCTCATATAGATCCCTGATTGGAAAGTGTTCCCGACAAGACAGTGACTGTGGTACTGCACAGCAGTGCCAACTGTTTAGCCAAGAGATTCAGAATGTGATTTCACATTTCACTACATGCAGAAAAACGAATGTGATTTCACATTTCACTACATGCAGAAAAACTCCTAAGGCCTGGTTGAACAATCCTGTTCATATATATTTATATATGAGGAAGAAAATAGCTTTTGAAATCATGGAAGGAAACATTAACTGTATAGATGAATGAAAAAGATCCAGTTGTTCATAGCATGTAGATAGAATGGCTAGGACAAAAGAAACTGCCAGTGAAGGAGCAAGAGGGTGTCCAAGCAATCTATTCTACTTGGTATTTAATACTTTTAAAAATAGTTAGCATGGTATTTCTCACTATAATATTTCTCTTTGAAGGGTTTCCAGAATAAAATATTGAGTTCTTACTATGATTAACAATTTCAGCATGTTTTCTACTATGATGAACAATTTCCTCTCTCTAACACTGTCATTTGAATAACAAGTAGCAGAGTATGTTAGATCTTGTGGTTTCTTGATTCTTCTTATTTCAGAAAAATTACAGATCACTTACACTGGTGACATCAGCAAAATGTTTATTCTGAGTTAACTGGACTCAGTCCCCTCCAAGATAATCTCATTCATTGCACAAGATTGTTAGATTTGGTTTTAACTTTCTCAAAACGACTTTGCTGTCAGCTTGGCTCTGATGCTGACCATAGCTAGCATTTTCAAATCTGCCGCTAGCGCCTTCCATCAACTACCTTTAAGTCAACAATAATTGTTAAACCATTTCATTCATAACATGATCTATAGTTCAATGAGTTTTTGCAAAACTGTTTATCCAGATAATTGGCACTAGTCTGGCAGTTTGATGTCATTTCACATTCTGAATACCAATCAACTACATTCTTGTGGCATTTTACTTCACCTTACCAATGTATTGTCTCCATTAACGATCAAGTCTCCAGCTTCTGCAAGATGGATGTAGTGAAAACCAGTGAATTGCAATTGCTTGGAAGTGCCAACAAATCTAATAGACCATGTCTCTTTAAGGAATTCTGTCATACATATTGTATGTCCTGTCTATATTTGCATACAGGTCTACTCAGACCCTTTTGGAGGACACTCTTCCCTCCTTCTCTGCAACACCTCACTCCTTATGCAGTGTCTTTTTCTTGCTCATTATTGCTGCCAGGGTATTCATTCTTGTCTAGAACAGCTTAAATAGAAGGCATATTGTACTCAATCTGACATTTGTTTATATCGGTCTTGTGTACACATAAACAATTGCCAAGTTGAGCAATAAATTGGCAACCTTGAGTAGCTAAGCAGCTGTTTACATTAGGCTGGTCTCCGTACAAACAGTTTCAACAACTTAGGTCATCAGACTCTACATTGCAAAAGCTTTTTAACTAGTAAGATTGACAAATTGCATAATAGAAATGGTCTAGCCAAAAGTGGTAAAGCTGACAGCCATGGCTCACACATTGTGAAGACAATACAAGAATGATGTGCAATTAAGGATGCTGCAAAATCCTGCTTTGACGAGTGTGATTCTTGCATACAATTGCTAAAGGTAAAATCGAATTTTCTGGACGCTATTTGCTTGTGTTTTTGGTTTTCAGAATGTGATCTTACCTACAAGAACTTAAGTAAACAACATATTTTAATTATCTAGAACAGCTTATATAGAAGACATATTGGACTAATTCTTGTAGTTCTTTACATCAGCCTTGTCTACATATAAACAAATGCCATGTTGAGCAATAAAATTGACAAGCTCTAGAAAGTAAGCAGCTGGTTTACATCAGGCTAGTCTAATATAAGCAGTTGCTAGATTGAGTAATCCAAGTTGACAAGTTTAAACAGCTTAGGTAATTAGACTCTACATTGCATAATACTATAGAGTTGTTCTTTTATCAAAAAAACGCATCAGTTTTGACAGTGGGCCCACAGATGCTTGTGGTAGTTCACAGCTGCCTTGTGAAGGCACTGTTTTTTATCAAAAAAATGTCAGTTTTGTTGGTGGGCCCGCACATGCTTGTGGAAGCTCACAGGTACCTTCTGGATGCACTTCCTGTGCACATCCACAGGGCGCCAGCATCCGACCAGATATATTTCCAACCACTCCAGAAAATCTTAGCAGAGAAGGGATGTTCACTACAACGGAATGGCATAGCATAGGTCTATGTTCAATTTTAGGGAACTGATGATCGGCAATTGCATAGGCCACTATTATATATAATCATCTACTTTAATGCTTGCCTTATTAATCTAAGACTCTGGCATGTGCAGTGTTGTTGAGCCTTCAGTCCCTGGTCCATATTACCAAGAAATAGATCTTCCTTTCCTCCTGTAAGTCCCAAAGCATTTGTGACTTGCTATATACAATAAAAGCAACATAGACCCCTGTGGAGCCCTTGCAAAACTGATCATCTTTGGTTTGAAAGTAAGCAAGAATTCCAAAGAAAATAGTACTAGTCTTTTAATCAAAAGAAGAAAAAAAATGTCAAACCAACCTTACAAGTTGTTTTTCCGGCCAAGTCAAAGTGCTTCTTCCAAACCACTGATGGGACTGGAATAACAGAGCATCCAAAGGAAACAAGAATGCCAATCCATAATCCATAACCAAATCCATTACTCCACCACCCCTATATATAGAAACCCAAAATTTTCATCAAACTAAACTCATGGCAATAGCTTTGGAGTAATAAATTATTGAATTTACACCTTTCCGATCTATAAATGTAACAAGGACTTTTATCGAAGAATTTTAGATGCATTTACTTTATAACAGTACAAGAGGCGAGCAATAATGACTTGCAAGAGGTAGCAATAATGTAAAAGAAATTTTACTTTGTGAATGACAGAGAATAAGCATGAGCTGGCTGCAGATAACCCTAACTAGTTGTGTTTAGACCTGAGACAGATCAAGACCAACCAAATGCTGAGTGAAGAAAATTATTTTTTGTCATCGCCACATTTAATCATTTAACCAACACAGCAATTCATCCTAGCCAATTCACTACGCCATCAACACATTTATTGAATAATTCATTACCCAACAAGATTAATTCCATTAACTAATTAATTTCTCATTCTTATTTAATTAATTTTAATTTAATCCACCAGGACCACTTCTTAATTAATTTAATCAATTTATTGTTATTACCATGAACACATGATTAATTAACCATCTCCTCAGCATGCCATAATTAATTCATTTTCAACAATCAATATCTTCCACCCATAAGCTCATGTGGGTTTTTAATTGCTCAATGTAAGGCCCAAAAATACAATGTTGTAATTAAAGATAATTAGTTTGGGGTTGGGTAGTTGTTAGCAAGGGGATGTGTCAGTTGGTTTTCGTAGCCAACCGAACTCTATTTAAGAAAACTGAACTATGAATAATATACTTGTGTTTTTTGGTAATCAATAAGATATACTGGTTTTCTTTGCCCACTTTTGTACTTATGATATTAGTGTTAAATGCTTTGTTGATTCAAGTGCAACTGAATATATGATTTATTATTCTGGTTGGTAACCATTCTAAATTTTGGCGTTGTTGCCTGAGTTCAATCCTGGAGGTCATATATTAGATAGAATGGAGTAATGGGTAGACCATTCCTTCGACGGATAGAGATAACAAATAGTGACGGGACAGAGGAGTAAATCACAAGGGAGGATCAAGTTACACGAGATCAAGCGGCAGCCTAGGAAGTCTCTATTAACCAGTACATGCAAAGGGAAGCCTAAGAGAGAGTGGTTCCAGAAAGCACAGTATTGGACGAACTCACGGTGCCACTAGCAATGTACTACCTGCTTGGACAAATTCCTCAGTTGCTGGCAAGAAACTTGGTACGCTTGGAGGAAGAAAGAGCCAAAGTACAAAGAGACCGGAGAAGGCAACAAGTGCTCCAATAATTGACTGAAAATAATACACATGAACTTTAGGCGAGAGAAAATCCAAGGAAGACAAATAGACAAAAAATTTATTCATGCCCCTACTTCCAAACAAGGACCCAAGGCGAGTACAAAAAGAAGTCGAGGGGGAAATTGCCTTGCGGCGACTCCTACATAATGAGCAAGGAGAAAGACGTCACAACTTCAGATAACGTGTTAATCAATCCCACGAGCCAAATCGACTCGAACAAAATTTAATTGAAAATACATTAAAGAGCATTGCCAATTTGGAAATCTCAAAAGAACATGGAAGGAAAGAAGGGTGGACGAATCCTAAGACCCCGACACTTAGGGAACACCATTATACTCACAAACAAATCTCTAGTCACAGAGAGGAGGAACTAGGGGAAGAAGGAGAAGTCTCCAAACAAGCACCCAAGAAACCCTCCCGGTAGAAGGGAACATAATCCCAGCAAGAGGGAACAGTCAAATGAGGAGCAAGAAAAGGATGGCCACAGAAAAACAAAAACTTTTGAGGTTCACAAGAGACGGGAAGGAAGACCCTACAAGGCATTCTAAAACCTGCATAACTATATGGCACGCGAATGGAAAAAATCATATGAATCAGAACAGTGTGAACATGTTGAAGGTGGCAGAATCAGACAAGGATGTCTTAGTTATCACTCGATTGTAGGCCAAAAACCTCACACATTCGAATGCAAGTACGGAAAAGGAGAGGTTGGACGAAGCCACGAGGGAGATCCGGGAGATAATGGATAAGGAAACGAAGGTAAGAGCTCCTGAAACCTCCTCAACCAAGTCCATCCTAGAAACTCACATCATGAAGCAAGTCCAATACACCACTCTACCAGTAAAGATTTGAGATTTGTTGGAGACCCTGCCGCAATTAAGGGTGGCAATAGCACATGGAAACAATACTAAGGAAGAGCCATTGAAGAAGGAAGTAAAAAATGCTAAAGACAATAACTTTGTATTTACCATAGGAATGGGAAGGACATCGACGGAGGTGGAGTTGGAGATTATGGGATACCGATTGACCAATACTATTGTAGATGGAGGCTCGGGTGTTAATGTCCTCACTAAAGAGGCTTGCAAGGCTCTTGGGAAACCAACCCTATGGCCACTCACATTCCAATTAGTAGGAGCGAATCAACATGGGATCAAGCCCTATAGAATGGATATCAACTAGAATAACAGAACATACATTCAAATGCACAGAATCAAAAGAGCATTTAATACAATTATTATGTGTACCAAGTTGGCGAGGGAAACCATATATTTTATTGATTGCCAAAATAAACAATACATCATTCATATTCCAAAGTTCTTTAATATAGGTTGGTTGGTTAGGAAGAGCAACTGACACATCCCTCGCTAACAACTACCCAACCCCAACTAACTATCATTAATTAAAACATTGTATTATTAGACCCTGCATCTATCCCCCCAAACAAAAGAAGTCATCTTCCAGTCGACTACCCAATAAAACTAGAAAAAAACTATTCTTCATTAAGTAGGGTGGGAGGACGTCCCTGGATTGGAGGCTCGCTAGCAAATACATTGTAACTCTTGCTCTGCAGCCATATGCTTAGCTCGAATTCCTTGAAGTAGGACCAAAGCATCAATTCTATCCTTTTTTGCATCTGCCAACTTCACTTCCAAAGTAGCTTTCTCAACTTGACATTCTACTTCCTTTCGTCTTGCCAATTCCTTTTCTTCTTCCAATCACCTAGTGAAGTACTTTTCCTGCTGCAGTGCTAGTAATGCGCATCGCAATGCCTCCTCCATCTGGGCTAGTTTTTGTATGAGAAGTGGTTGCCCAAGTGTCATGGGGACAGTATATCCAGCTTGCCAAATCACTACTACCTGGTCATGGTCGAATCCACTCTACATAAGTAAATTCTAGTCCCTATAGCATTTTGTCTACTTAAATGCTACCAGTGACTGTGCTGCTCTGATGGCCGCTTCTAAGTTCTGACCCTGAGCCTCTCTCATGATCTCCTTAGTGGTCCATTCCAAGCCCTGTAACTCTTAAAGAAGTCTCTGACTGTTTCCTCAAATGAAGTTGCCATCCTTATTATTGTTGGTTCCAAGGGATCCTCTAGAGTTCGCACTCAATCCTCTGTCTGTACTTCCAAGGGAGTCTGTGAAGGAGGCAATATAATTGCAAATTTCCCCAACAAGTGATATGTTTCTGTTAACGACGATGTGTCCTCATCTTGCACTATTGGCATACTTATACTTGTTTTCTCCATGGACTTCTCCCCATGTACCACATTTTGTCAATAGGTTGAACTAACAAGACAATTGGTTGAGCTACCTAGATGCCTTCAAGTGTCACCAATCTAACGCTATGTGAAGCTTTCATGTGGCCCCGAAAATCTATCATCTTAGCATTAGGAAGTCAGCTACAAGAAAAGAAATTCATTGGAATGGAAATATGCTTCGCACCCCATTGAGGAAGTAGTTGTCCACCCCATTCGAACCTTAATGGGACAAAAGGGGGTTATTAGGAATCATTATTTCTTCCTCGATTTTGTAGTGACTACTCTGGAGAAGAAGGGGTACTGTGCATTATTGGGGAAAACATGGTTAATCTCAGCAAAGGCAAATCACAAATGGAAGAAAAATACTCTTTCTATCGAAGTTAATGGTCAGAAATACACAATTGACTTAAGGAGCCAATTTGAAAGTCAAGAGCTCACTTTTGATTCAAAAGCCGAGGGAGAGGAGAGCAATAGAATTGAGCTAGATGAAGAAGCCATTCTACGACTAGAAGAATGTTTAGAAGATGAAACAAATTCCCTCAACGACCAGTTTCACTAGCAAATGGAGGATTATGAAGAGTTTCAACCAGGGTAATATGTTGCAGATTTAGGAGATGGAATCTAAGGACAGTTATCAAGGGTGTTACAAGGACCACATAGAAGGTACGGTCTCAATTGATGATACCCCAGCACACACATTCCATAAAAAGAAACAAATAGAGTACGAAGAGGCTAAGGTGGAGAAGTTGAATTTAGGCGAAAGGGACCAACATAAGCAAATTTTTAAAGGAGATGACTAGGATCATGTTTTGAAAGCAGCAACATTCAAAATATTCCTTAAGTATAAAGATATGTTTGCTTGGACGTACAAGGACTTAAAAGGAGTGCCACAAAATATTCCTTAAGTATAAAGATATGTTTGTTGGGACGTACAAGGACTTAAAAGGAGTAACACCTGAGTTGTGCATTAATTGAATACCTTTGACACCGGAGCAAGACCAGTACGTAGAAGACCTTATCGAATGAATAGGAACTATGTGGCTAAGGTTCAAGAGGAGATTACTAAGATGCTTGAGGCTAGCATAATATTCAAAGTACAAACCAGCAAGTGGGTGTTGTCAATAGTTATATTCTTGAAAAAAGATGGAAATCAAATCCGGAATTGTGTAGACTTCATGTACCTAAATGCAATAACTATAAAAGACCCTTTTCCAATCCCCTTAACGGACAATATCTTGGAAGAAGTGGCCTAACAAGAGATCTACTCCTTCATGAACAGGTTTTCAAGGTACAACCAAATCAGCATTGATGAAGCGGACAAACTGAAAAACCACCTACGCAATGGAAGATGGAATATATGCTTACACCCGGATGCCATTTGGGTTGTGTAATGCACCAGCCACATTCCAATAAATTATTAGTCACGTATTTGATGGGATGTCAATAGGCAATTTCAAGGCCTTTCTAGAGGACTAGTCTATCTGCAGCGGAAGGAGCACACCTAAAGGCTATACGAGAATGCATGGAATGATGCAAAAGGGCTAGGCTAGCATTAAACCCAATGAAATGTCGATTCATGATCCCCTAAGACAGACTCCTCGGACATATAGAGTGCAAAGAAGGATTGAATACGAATCCTAACAAAATCAGTCATTGCTGACATGGAAGCTCCCACAAATGTGATGGGTGTCAAGTTATTTTTAGGGCACGTGGGATACTATAGGAGATTTATAAGGGGGTTTGCAAAAGTATCCCTAACCTTGGAGAAATTAACCAAAAAATAGGAGAAATTTGCATGGGAAAAGGACCAAGAGGAGGCCTTTAAAGAATTCAAGAGGAGATTGGTGGGAGCTCCAATCCTTATATATCCTAACTAGAACAAGGAATTTCACATCCATGTGGACACATCTAACTATGCTCTAGGCGCCACTATGGCACAAATGGGAAAGGAGGGATTGGACCACCCGATGTGCTTTGCTAGCAGGTTACTTTCAAAAGCAGAACGAAATTTCAATACCACAGAGAGAAAAGCACTAGGTATGTTCTATGCAGTTCAAAAGTTTAGACATCACTTATTAGCCACTCCTTTTACATTTTTTGTAGATTGTCAAGCTCTTATGTATCTGGTTAACAAGCCAATTATCAAAGGAAGAGTAAGTAGGTGGTTAATCCTTCTCCAAGAATTCACCTTTAAAATCGGGGTTCAGCTAGGGAAGAGTCATGTGATCACAGATCGGCTATCCAAAATAAAGTCAAAAGAACCTGCGGGGAATGGAGTAAATGAAGACATTCCAAATGCCCACTTGTTTCAAACTGTCATACTGCCACAATGGTACGAAGGTACTAGCCAATTCCTATCTACTGCTACCTTTCTGAGAGAAATGCTAGTGGCTGAAAGGAGATAGATTGTATTGAAAAGCAAGACATTTCAGATGATTATAAAAGGGTTATTGTATAAGATGAGGCTAGATGAGGTGTTAAGGAGATGTGTGATGGAGGAAGAGATCCCTAGGGTCCTCAAGGAGTCCCATGAAGGCCTGGCAAGAGGGCATATGGTACCGGATGCTACAGCCCGGAAGGTACTCTTGGCAAGACTCTATTGGCCTACACTTCATGCAGATGCCCGAGAATGGGTTCTCAATTGTGATACATGTCAGAGGGCAGGGAAACCACTCACAAGAGACTTCATGCCACTATTTCCCTCGCAACCACACGAGCTATTTGAGTGCTGGGGTTTAGACTTTGTGGGCCCTCTACCTACCAACAACACTCACAAATGCAAATATATAGTCATTGCGACAAAGAATCTTACAAAATGGGTGGAGGCAAGGACACTTTCAGACAACACAGCAATAAGTACAGCCAAATTCCTCTATGAACAGATATTGACTCAGTTTGGCATACCCTTGCAGTTAACCAGTGACAGAGGAGTGCACTTTGTCAACCAGGCAATCCGGACAATGACAAGTGAGATAATAACCAAGTTCTCAGAATTTTCTGTGTTTAAATAAATTGGTCATTGTAATTGCAACTGCTTATATTGCAATTGAAATTCAAGTTGCGGCTATTATTAGTTGTTCATTGAAAATAGTTTGGAATTGAAATAAGGAGTTGCAAGGTTGCACAATAACTGTTTGATGAAATGTGAAGTTGTAGCTATGTGTTTCAGTTATATTGAATCGCTAGTGTGCATGTCAAGTATTTGTAGAAATGCCTTGTAGCGGTAGGTGCACATTGGGATGAGTGGCAAGTGTATCTTTATGTCTACTAGCTGTACTAGTAAACTCCAGTCACATATATATTTGTCAAAAGTCTGAAACAACTAGTATATTATTTCTATAACAGCCTTGCATTGTCAGAAGCATTCAATAACTTCAATTGCAGCCTACAAACTTAAAGAAAACATACAGAAAATTCATAACAGCAGTTTCGAACATTGTATGCTAAATTTTGGATAATATTCCTTGAGCTTCATAACGACAGATTGTGATCAGATAGACAAGGGGCATTGTAGAATTGGAGTTGGAACCAGCAGGGGTTCTTCACACAATGTGATTTTTCAGATGTATGATAACCAAAGTTCTCTGGCACTTCAGAAATCAAAGAAATGAAAACAAGAGTTCATTTAATACAACTTGTGAGAAAGTTTGGTTGGATAGAATTATGGATGATTTGATGCCTTAAAATAAGTAATAGAGTGCCCTTATAGCTGTTCTCCCTTAACTGCTGCTACAATACAATGCCATTGCATCGGTTCTCCCTTAATTGCAGACTTTCTTCCCTTCCTTGTGTCAGACTATTGTCATGTCCATGTCTTAATATTTATTAACAGACCACAATGCATTATAAAACTCACATTGATAAATTAATCCTTACTTCTGCATTACCAAAAATTGAATAATATTAACACTAGATTCAAATCTGATTACTGTGATTCCTCTCTGGTACTAAGAATTTGAATTGTTGAAGGATATTGTATTCTTGTACAATTCTAAGTCCTTATTCTTTTATTCAACGATCCTTCGAATGGACACTGAAACAACTTAATTTGTCCTTGCTAGGTGTTCACTGTTTTTCTTCTGATTGATGCCTGATACCCTTTTCGCTTGATTGAGATCCCAGATTGCACATCTGCAGATCTGAGTTTAACATTCTGCTCTATTCTTATTATTCTTGTATTTTTTACCTGATTACCTTGTCCTTTTATATCTTAATTTTGAAAATGATAAGACACAATCCATGTCTCTTCACTTGTGTCATTCCATAATTCCCTTAATTGATGCCTTCACTCCAATTGGTTTTGAACTTACTCCATATTGATAATTGCAGGATAATGGATTAGTTTATGCTCGTAAATCTTGAATGCTAATCTTGCTATCAATTGATTATCAAGTATTCTGATACCTTATGTCACTTGTACAATTCTGTAGGTCATTGATTAACATAATGACATTTTTGGTTGATATCAAAGATTATATCATTGCTGGATATTGCTGATAATCTCCAGCATTAAGTAAGTTGGTCACTATCCATTGGGTAATCATTATGGCAGTTTGGATATATCTTCAATCATTTTGCTCACTGCATATTTGTCAGCCTTCCATGTAAGACATCATTATAGTCAGTATCTTTGATCATTGTTGATATTTTATTTATCATCATATTGATATTATTCCTTGCTTCCATTCATCAGATGTTTAGAAATTGATGTTATTCCATGACGTCAGTGATATTCTTCATACATTACTTTTTAGCTTTTGTAACGGATTATAGTCATACCCCCTTAACCTGCAACTCATTTATTGATTGTTAGTCTTTGATGCAATGATGATTCATTTACTTTCAATGGACTTAGTCTATCTTCTCGACATGTTTCATTCATCGAACATGCTCCTATGGTATAGTTGACATGTTCTTTATTGAAAGCTTGATGATTGCAAACTTATAATAAGTATTTAATTATAACTTATTAAGTTGTCTCATCTAGGGTTTTTCATGTCAGGGATGTGACATTTAGCCACAAGATACCATGTTAGCTATAAAATGATGTTTTAGCATAACATACAAAATTAAAATACTTCAACATGGCAAAATTGCAACACTAACTAGAATCATAGAACATTCAACATAGTAAAATAGTACATACCCAATAGTAATATTCAAAAATAGAAATTCAAGCACCCATCCTAGCGGCGGTGTGGCTCTGGAATGGTGGAGGTGGGGGTACTTGGGTACTCCATATACCCGTTGTGGGGACATCTCGGGGACAGATACTTCGAGTTCTGGGAGGGGGTGTGAGTCCCCATGTTTCACTGGCTATTATAAAACGCCTATCATAATAGATATAAATGTTGTGTTCCAAATAGCATTTATTTTAACTATTCTTTCACAGTCACAACATCAAATACATGTTCCCCCTCTGGCACTCTACGGTACGCATGTTGGCACAATTAAAAAGTATTCCTAACAAAATAGTAATCAAGTAGACACTAGGCAATTCTAGCAAGAATAACAAAAAGTTTGGAAAGATTTTTTTCTTTATGTGGCATTGCAAGTATCCCTTATATCAACCACAAGAATATAAATATATTCTTCTATCTTATTTCACAACATAAAGCTACCAATACTACTCTCTCTAATAGTGAAACCTTGATGAACGCGCAATAAAAGCATGATCATCATGTATCCTTGGTTTGATAGAATTGTATTCCATACTAAATTCTTAGCAGCATTGGTATCAATGGTTTCAAAAAAATTCGACAGTGGTCCTTATAAGTAGTGAACTAGCCTAGATTTGGTCTCTAACATCAACCATCTACGTACTCTGCACAGAAACTCTAACAACATCCTTTTATGTAATGTGTGACTACAACAATTGTACCATCAACAATTGAATTGCCAAAAATGAACAGGTTAAGCAAACTGTCCAGTAGATGCAAAAAAAAATTCTTAATTACAAATTAAAATTGATTTGTACATGAACATATACTATGTTTGCTAAAATAAAATCTACAATAAATATTACAAGCATAGCTTATTTTTCGTTTCTAGTTCAACAAAACTAGACAAAGACAAAAAAAAATTTACTAAAAAGAAAATCAGATTACTATTCGAAATGTAAATGAATCAAAGATGTTGTCAAACTTTTTGTTTTTCCAAGATTGCTGCAGATGTAATAGTATTGCCTTCTTGGTATGTGTGTGACAGTGCGAGGCAGAAGAATCCCCATAGGAGATGTCCTATCCCCTAGCAATAAACCATATAGCGGAATATAAACAATAACACAGATTTAGATCCAAATTCACACCAATTCTCACAATAGAACCACAAGATTTTCTTCCAACATGCCCGATTCTAAGGTCTTTCGAGTTACAGCCAATTACACAAGCAATTACAGTAACAGTTTTGCAAGACTCACAAGATCCACGCACCTAGCTAGCCCAAATCCACAATCTAGTAGAAACCCCAAGAATAATCTAAACTTGTGCTCACAAGCCACCAAGCAACCTTCTTGTTTCCCAAGCCCACACTTAGCTACAAGCTCTGCTACACTTCGCTCCTCTCAGCTGCTCTATACTGAACTGAATCTGAATAATGACTCAAGACATTTCAGGATCCCCCTACTTATAGTAAACCAGGCCACAGGTCAGCCAAGCAAGTTACATTAAATAAGCCCTCAAGCCCCAAGTTTACAATGCATAACTAACTCATATGACCACATAAATATGCATGCCCTTAAGCATATGTCCACGTGTCATCCAACTATCCAAATTCAAGAGCGCATACACCAACTCCCTCAGATCGAAGCTTGTGAATACAATCTACAAAGTATTCCGGTAAATCAAGAAAAGGTTGCCAACAGTCACCAAAATGGCTCTAAGTTCAAGATGATTACTTCAATCATTATGTGCACTAAGGACCAGGTTCCCCAATATGCCTCGAATACATCCCCAACTATGCAAAGCATAAGTCCACAAATCCAAGCATGATGCTCCTGCATACAAGATTGCTAACTACCATATGATGCTCCTGCATCAAACACCCCAGGTGCAAAGAAAAGATGTTCTCAATAGCTAGTAAAACATCTTTCAGGATTCAAAACTCCAACCCCAAACTGGTTCTTCACATACATGTCCTCCACTACATAAACTTACAAACTCTTTCCTTTGTTCCTCGTCCACAACTCTTTTCCTACAACTATCATCTTCCCATCTATCTTAGGTGTGCAACAAGTCCCATGCTAATCTCTAACCCCTTGAGAATCCTTCAACTCAACCTGGCTACCAAAACTTAGGTTCCTCCTACCAAGTTTTGCATTCTGCAAAGGAATCAACGAAAACTTCTTGTCACCCTTCTCAACAATAAGCATATTCTTGACACAATCATGCACTGCCCTGCAATCATATTGCCAAGGTCTACCAAGTAATATGTGACAACTACTCATGTCCACAATATCACACAACACTTGATCTGCATATTGTCCAATCTTAAAATTAACAAGACATTGCTCCCTCACCTCCAGAGCATGTTCATCTTGCAACCAACTAATCATATAAGGACAAGGATGTCTCACTCTCTTCAAACCAAGTTTCTGAACCATCTCCTCAACAACTAGGTTATCAGTATTACCACCATCCACAATTACATTCGAGCATTTACCTCAAGACTTGCACCGAGTCCCAAACAAATTCCTTCTTTGACAAGGTTCCAGCACCTTCATACCAAACAATGCTCGTAGCACCGGCAAGTTCTCTTCCACCTCAAGCTCATTCACTGAGTCCACATTTTCATTCACCATAGCAGTTCTTCTATCACCAGCCTTCTTGTCAGCATTGGCACACTCAAAAGATCTATATCCTTCTTTACCACGTCTATAGCACATACCTTTAAATGCAACCTTAGTTGTTCTTCTCTTATGCTCAACAGGTTTTCAATCATCCTTAGTAATTTATGTATCCTTCTCATATTGTTCCTTCATTTCCTTCCCTCAAGAATTACCCTGATGTCTCATCTTCAACTTCATTTCTGCCCTCAGAACATACTAAAAACCATCCTCAACTAAATCAATCTTCAACATACTAAACTCATCCTGGATATTGAATCTCAAGCCATTAATATATCTAACCACCTTTTTCTTAGACAATTCTATATGTCCAGATTGAATAGTTAACTTGTAAAACTCCTCAGTGTAATCCTTCAGAGATTTATCCTTCTGTTTCAAATTCTACAATCTTTTAAACAATTCAAGTTCATAATCAGCAAGAACAAGCTTAGCCTTCAATTTTGTCACCATCAATCTCCATCTAATGATCTCCATTTCACCACCTTCTTCTCTATTTCTTTGCAATTCTTTCCACCATAATGCAGCAAGTTCGTTCAACTTAGTTTGTGCTAACCTCACTCTGAGCAGATCTCCAATATCCTCTAACTCAAAGTAGTCTTCCAACTCACCAATCCAACCAATCACATCTTCAGGATTCAAAGTGCCTCAAAAATTAGAAAAATCCATTTTATGCTTCAATTTCAATTGAGCTCCAAATCTATCCAACTATCCAGCTCTATCTTCCATAGCTCTCCCCATTCGATCAATTTTGTCTTCACCACTATATCCTATGATGTTCTTGACCTCCGGAGGCTAAATGAATAATCTGAAATAGAATTGTATGGAATGGACAATGTATGACGATGAAAGGATTGGGGTTTGTATGGTGGGGAAAGGAATACTGGCACCGTACAGTAACAAAGAATAGGGCTGAAAACAAGGCTTTAAGGTATTACATTTATGGTCGTACAGTAGGGAAGGCACTTGATGGTCGTATGGTAGAAGGTATGCAGGGGCCGTGCGGTAGGCAATTCATGGCCTTAGGGTGGAATCAGAGGACAAGGGAAGGTCGTACAGTAGGGTCGTATGGTGTATGGGGGCAGTTGTATGACAAAGGCCAGATAGGTCGTACAGTGGATGAAGGAGGGGAGTGAAGGCCCAATTTGTCATACGGTGATGGAACAAGTTTGTGCGGTGAGGAAGGGAGGGTACGGAATGAAGATCCAATTGTGAGATGGATGGTGTGTGGATGGTGGGAAAATGTCCAGTACTGTAACTAGAACTTAAAGACCCAAATTCATCAGAAAATGCCAAAACACGAACAAAGATAGAACATATACATTCTTCAAATAACATTTGTCACAAGATGGTGCTCCGATTTGCTAGATCCAAGCGAAGTATTATAGGCGATGGAATAGGGTAAGGGTTGAATCCCACCAAAACCGGAAAGCCAAGTAGGGAAGATCTTTCACTTCTGAAATGGCGAACGGAGAATCCCAACGGGAATTCGCAAAACAAAGAAATAATCCAAAATGCATACCTACGACTACTTACAAGCTGTGCTTAAATACCCGTCGGGGAAAACCTTTCCGAGGGTGTACAAAGATAGTCGACAGCAACACTTAACAACAAAAACTAAAATTAAAATAAGTCCAAGATATATTAAATCAATCGAAACCACAAATACAAATATTAACTTGGGCCCCATATTAATTAAAGTGACTAATAAAGGTCCTTTTATTATATTATTTAAATTCTAGGATCAATTAATTAATTAATTTAATTTAATTATTACATTAAAAATTTGGGACATTACAAATCTAGCAACCTCAAAGTCTTCAACAACTTCTTCATAATCATCTTCAAAACCCACATGCCTTGGTACACCATGGCTCTCAAGATCTCAGCAACCATATCATTCTTCATCAGCTCCATCTCATATCTAAAATCTAATCTAATCTTCTCTGTCATCCTTGGCTCCACAACATCACAGAGGTTTGCAATTTCCCTAGGGTCCAATCTTAGAGGCATCTTTCAAGATCTTCACAAACCCAAAGCAACAAATCCACAAGATCAACCAGCTCTGATACCACTTGATGCAGTGCAAGGCAAGAGAATCCCCAAAGGAGATGTCCTAACCCCCAACAATTAACCACACAGCGGAATATTAAGAATAACACAAAGATTTAGATCCAAAATACGACAATTCTCATAATATAACCATAAGATTTTCTTCCAACATGCTCGATTGTAAGGCCTTTTGGGTTACGGCCAAATACATAAGCAATTACAATAACAATTCTGCAAGACCTCACAAGATCCATGCACCTAGCTAGATTAGATCCACAATCTGGTAAAAAATCCCAAGAAAAATCTAAGGTTGTGCCCGCAACCCACCAAGCAACCTTCTTGTTTCCCAAGCCCACACTTAGCTACTAGCTCTGCTACACTTCGCTCCTCTCAACTAATCCATGATGAACTGAATCTGAATAATGACTCAAGACATCTCAAGACTGCCACTTACTTATACTAAACCAACCCACAGGTTGGCCTAGCAAGTTGCATTAAATAATCCCTCAAGCCACAAGTCGCCTTTGCAACCAACATTAAATAACTAAATACTTATGACAAGGCCCAAGTTTATAATGCATTACTAACTCATATGACCACATAAAAATACGCACCATTAGGCATAGGTCCAGGTGTCATCCAACTATCCAAATCCAAGAGCACACATACCAACTCCCTCAAATCAAAGCTTGCAAATGCAATCTCTGAAGTCTACCAATAAATCAAGAAAACATTACCAGCAGTCACCAAAATGGCTCTTAAAATATGCCTCGAACACATCCCCAATTGCACAAAGCTTAAGTCCACAAATCCAAACTTGATGCTCCTGCATATAGGACTGCTGACTACCCCAAGATGCTCCTACATCAGTGTGCTTCAATGCCAGCGATTTCTTTCTTAATTATAATATGCAATAGAAATGGAAAGACATGTCTCCTCGTGAGACATGTCTATCTATTATAACCTAATTTATATAATAACAAATGATTATATAATATCTCCTATATATATCTTACCTCTCACACTTATACACACACACACACACACATGCATTCTAGTCTCATATTTTATCCACCTCACGCTACCAAACATCAACACTCCCTCTTAGCTAGGGAGGATAAATAGAGCACCATATATTAACTCAATTTAATATAAAGATATTGGGAGTATAAGACTCCTGAATGTCAACTCTTTTGAAATTCACCACGTACTCTATGAGCAATGGCCTCTGGGATGTTGAGTTGCAAGATTTTCACCAAGTACAATGAGTAATGGCCTCCTAAATGTCAACTCATTTGATATTCACCAAGTACTCTGTGTCATAACCTCTTGAACATCAATTTGCATAAAATTCACCAAGTACTCAAAATGTTCATAAAGTATGTGCACGTGTATTCTCATAATGCTTACCATATGAACATCAATCATGCAAAGTATAATCTATCATGATCTTCATAGACATCATAAGATATCCATCATAATAGAAAATTAAGTTATTGTAAGATCGTCACCTTTCAATAACTTCTGCAAATACAAGTGATGATCATTTGGAATTCCTCACATCCTCATGATGTACACATGGGATAGGCCCATCAACATAGTCATGAAGTATATTCATTAATCACAATCCTTGTGACAACTATAATTTATTGATCACTGGAGAATCCATCTTCAACATGATCTACTCCCTCTAAATCAATATGACCAATATCATTGAAGGTTGACTGAACCATGTCCTCTATCTGCTCCCTCTCTTTCAAGGTTGCCTCTAATGAAATTTCAGGCTCCCTCTGAATCTCAATCTCCCTCTTCCCTAATTGGCTTGATACCTAAAGTCTTAGTGGTTGGTCTAATGACTTTCTCCCTTGCTACTGGCCAATACGTTTATTGGCATTCAAAGGGAATGCCTCAAATTATTATCGTATGCAGTTATCTAATGTTATTGATGGAGTCTATTGTCACCATTTTTCATATGGATGTTATCAACGGTGTTGATCAAGCCAATCTTCAAACTCGTGGGCTTTCAATGCATCTAAAATCAAGCAAATTCTAGAATCTAGCAGAGCACGCTGACAACATTGAAGGTGATTAATTTATTCGCCATTTGATACTTCAACCATCAAGATCGCACATACAGGATCCTGTACAAATTACTATCGCAACAATAATATATTAAGATAACGAGTTAGCAATTTTCACTCTAATTCCTTTCACACAAAGTGAAGACTTATCAGATTAATTTCACAAAGGAGGCTTCAAACTCTCATAATGTGTCAGCACATACATAGTAACATTTTGCTTCACCCATTTGTAAGCCTTCAACCACATTTTAGCGAGAAGTGTTTAAGACTTCTAAGACTTCTCATGTTTCATTCAAATTGCATTCGATATTAGAATTCATGATCGCTACATAAGAGAGCTTCATACACATGACTTACTTCCTTTCGATTTTCCATTACTCCTGGACATTATTACTATGCACGAATCGAAGACCTTCGCTTGCATGGTACACCCCTGATTTATCACATGAAGCACCCCTTTGCAAGGTGCAGTGCCCTTGCTCTGAATCACTAGGGCGTCAAATTCAAGGTTGTCGAGGAGGATTTGCACCATAGAAGTTCCTTGCTACTTCAATCAAATCCTATATACAAGCAGATCCATGTTCTTCTCCACAACAGAAGAAACACTTCTCAATCGTTTGTAATACTTCAATACATTTAGGAATTCTAGCCCAAATCCTTCTCTACTCTTATAAAATTTCTATGAAAGATCTCTAGACTGATCACATCAACAAAAAATATTTCGAGTAAGTCTTCTCTTTGATGATATAGAAAAGCACAAAAATAGATGTTGCCATAATCCCCTTCTGAAAGAATTCGAACAATGTCATAGAAGTAATTCTCATCAAGTGCTTTCATCATTCTTGCAATCTCACAAGCGATAGGGAACCTACTCTAATACCATGTTGTTTTTCTGGGATCACTACAAATGTAATAGTACTACCTTCTTGGTATGTGTATTTCAATGGCAATGATTTCATTCTTAATTATATTCAAGAATAGACATGGAAAGACATGTCTCCTCATGCGACATGTCTAACCATTATAATCTAACAATAATAACAAATGATTATATAATATCTCATATATTTAATACATTTATAATTTATATATATAATATCTCACACTTATATATATATATATATATATATATATATATATATATATATATATATATATATATATATATATATATATATATATATATATATATATATATATTTTAGTCTCGTAGTTTACCCAACTAAATCTACCAAACATCAACAACATTAATATTAACAACATACAAGAACAATGGGAAATAAATTCCAACATTGCACCTAAAAAATACTTTGGTGCCGAAGCAATGGCCACATTTCATGCCATAAGATTAATCTTTCTCAATAAGGCCAGCTAGAGAATATCATTTGTCAAACAATGAAGAGTTGACCTATGGTATCTACCAATTATCACTGGAGGAAAATATTTTATCATATTACAATAGTCCCAACTATATCTTTAAAAAAATTCAGAAGTATCGAGAATCAATTTTATACAGCCCCAAAATACTGAAGAGAAAACATTTTGAACACTTCATAAGCTTATATTCCAAAAATACTAAAAAGAGGAGTTTAATATCAAATTCTTGCTAGTAAAAACTACATGAAAAGTTGTTTAGACATTGTACCTGTTTCCCATCTCTTGGAAAAGGTATAGCTTGTTCTATGTATGCAGAACTTCCTGAAAAAACAAATATACATTTATTTACAATGTTGACACAGTGAGACCTTGTAGAACAATATTACAATGAAAACAAATACAATGCAAAGTTGAACAAAATAAAAATATTAGATGTTAATTCATTTCCCCATTGGAGGATAAGTCATTTCCTTGAAAGTTTTTCAAGTTTTAGCTATGTAGGATAAACCAAATGCAACAAATTACCTGTCACCATTAAAATTAAACCCAACATTCAAACATTAACATTAAATATAACAAGTTTGATTCTATGTAATTCTAAGATGTGCTTGCAAAAGAAATTTGCAAACTACACTTACTTCCACAAAAGCTTATAAGCATAACAACGATCGTCATGCCTTAAAAATTAGTAGTGTGAAGCACACAAATTATTTGATAATATAGAAGAAAAACAAAGTACACTATGATCATAAAACATACATGATATATAGAAATGCATGGTTCCAACTTCTTGGCATGGAGTCAAAATAGCACTATATCTATGAGCTCAACCTAATGTAAATTGTTGATCGATGGAAAAAGTTGTAACGTAAAATTACATTGAAAACAAATATATGTCATCATATGGGATAATGTAGTCAAAAAAGTAATCTCAAAAATTTTGATCCCCATTTCTGTTGATTATGTCATAACTTTGCCTTTTAAATACAAACAATTAGGTAGTCACAATACAATAACAAAACTACTTACCTCTTTTTGATATCATTTTAATATTTGCCAAATTTTGAACTTTTTATTTCCTAATCGTCATGTCAAGTACTTCATTGCCAAAAAATGTTCCGATTGCCCTAAAGTGTTTAATTTCGCACCATTGTGAAATAAAACCTCTCTTGTTTCAAACAAGACTCTCAAAGTACCTATCAAGCTTGTTGAGATTTGAAAAAACTATTAAATATTATAATCTAGGAAAGAAGGTGCAAAATTCCTTACTAGGGTGTGTGAGACTTCATTTTACCTAATGTGACAAAGTTTCTATCAAAACGCCTTCCAGTTGATATATATTAAATGTTCAATTTTTCGTCAAGCAATTACAAAAACAAATGAATCAAGAGTTTCATGGGAGCTGAGTGCGGAATGTTCCTATGGTGTCAAGATGGTCCTATATAGAACGTGTGTTACAGTTTTACCCAATAATTTTATCTACCATCGCCAATAATCAAATTCAATTGCAATATACAACCCGATGTGATACCATAATACCATGCAATGCGAGGGAATGATATCTTTTATTAATTCCAAAATAGTCCTTACAAATCTATCCTTTCTTATATATTATCCTTGTTGGTTAAGTAAACCAACAAACACATCCCTTTGCTACAACCAATTACCCAACTCCCCTACTAACAACTTTTATCCTCTAGTATAAAAATTATTTATTACTGGCCTACATTATCACCCCCTAAAAAAATAGTCGTCTTCCAAACGACTAAGACAAAAATGAGCTAACAAAATCACAAGTAGTGCTAAGAGGAAAGATTGTGAGGAAGTCCCTGGAATGGTGCCTCATGCTTGTTGTTTTTTTGGGAGTTTCAAGTCCTTTTCTTGTGGCCAATTGCTTTGCTTGTGTCATATGTAATAGTGTTAGTGCGTCCATTTTTGTCCTTATCTATCATTGCAAGCTTCTCTGCTTTATCCAATTTGCATTCCATTTCTAACTTTTATATTTTTGCTACTAAGAGAGCCCGTTCTCCATTGATCTTTGTTGCCTACCTCTTTACCTGTTATAGTTCCATAAAAGTTGTTCTAAATGTTTCCTCCATCTATGTTAATACAAGTATGAGGGGTAGTTGTCCCATGTATGTCTATACTATTTAGGATGTCTCCAATTTCTCCATATCTTCCTCCCTTTCGACACCTCCTCCAAGAAGTGTGTTGAATTCCTCATAACATCCGACCTACATAAATTTCAGCAATGACTTTGTCGCCTTTACTATCACTCCCATATCTAACTCCTTTGCCCTTTAGATTATCTCTTGGGTAGCTTGTGTTATGAGATTTATTTCCGCTACAAATCTCTCTGTTGTATCTCCAAATGATAGTGCCCCACTTTTTGTCATTCCTCCTTCGATGTCCTTTGGGTGTCCGCTTTTTGCTTCCATTCTATCTTCCCCCTCAGTTTGTTGACCTTGTTGCTCCTCCCATAGGTCTCTCATCCTCATCAAAGTAGGCAGGGATCGGGTTAACTTCTTTTATTCCCATCTGAAAATTTTCCAGTAGCCAGTTCGCTTCATCCATCGTACCTTTCTCACCTCCTTGTCCAAGGCTATTCTCCTAATGGTTAGTCTATATCTCCTCCCATTGTGTCCTCGCTTTACTAGTTTGAGTAGGTGCAAGTGTGACCATTAGGGCAATGGGTTGAGTAGTTTCTACTCCCTACGGACTATTGATTCTGATGATGTGCACTGCCTTTTTGTGTGATCTAATATCCACCACCGTAGTATGTGGTATCGATTCCATGGGGGCTAACTGTGTTACAGATGAAAGTTGTGACGTCGTGAATTCTATTCTTTGGCTCCCTAATCTGGGAATGTTGGTTCCTCCTTACCGTTGTTGCCTACATCTAACCCTGTACCTCTTATAGCTCTTCCAACTTCCATGTCATCCTATATAGTATGGTTGGTTTCTCTAGAAGGTGTTGCACAACTGGGCCTTTATACGGTATATGTATGGCCTTATCAATTTGGGATCATGCAGGTGTCCTCCACTGGTGTTTTATAGGTGTCTTTGTCTCCTTCAATACATCCACTTTCCTAATCTTCAATACTTTAATAATTGTAGGGTTAAAAGGTTTCATGCAACTCTTGTCCTCATTTGTACGTTGTCCTTCCATTAGGCCCTTTGATGGATGTCATCCTCATTCCTCCATATCGCCTAGTGTAAACCCCATCCCCTATTCCGGTACTACTCTTGGCACGGGCCCTTCTCCAATTTGTAAGAATGTGACATCTCTGGGCATTCCTAAGATGGTCTTCCATACTTGTATCTTCATTCTGCTCAAAACTAGAAGATGTATTTCGTACCTGTCTCTTCTGTTATTGTCCCTTCTTAATCTGAGCTTCCTTCTTCTTGCTTTGTGCTCCATGTATTAGTGGAAGCTTCCTACCTTTCTCTTTTCTTCCTTGGTTCACCACTCCCAGCGCTGAATGTTTTAAGGTAAGGCCACTAACTCATTGTGGGTTGGTAGGGTGCCACTTTGTTTGTCAAAGCAAATGTCCCCCAATGCTTTGGAGCTACTTGTGTGCAGAGGGCCTCTACATTTTTTCAGAGAGGAATTGAGACCAATTATAGATTCTCCCCATATTCAATCCATTTACCAAGCTAGCATCCATATGGCTATATCAAAGGTTCAGCTTCCTCATCTAAGTTTGCTTTTAACAAATCCACGATGCATCTCCATTACACATTAGCTATGAAGGTTTTTTTCAAACCCCTGTTGTTATTTTTACTCGAAATTCTTTCTCATTCTTTCTCTATAAGGTTATCTCTACAAATCAGTTGGAGACATATTTTCTTTTATTCCATTGTCCATTGTCTCTACAATTGTAGTGTCTTAGCAATCTGCCCTGTGGTACCATTAAACGACATTTCTTTCGGTTTAGTGCCAACTTGGCCCTCCAACATTACTCCATGCACTCCTTGAGGGTCTTGAGATGATGCTCTTTCCCACTATAGATCGACAAGTCATTTAAAGAAACCTTCAAGTTCCCAATGGACATCTTATCGAAAATGTGGAGTATAATCCTTTGGAAGGTAGCAAGTGTGTTACAAAGACCAAACAACATCCAACAGTACATGTGTCCACCACCACAAAGGTTGTTTTTAATATGTCCTCTTATGCGATATTGATCTGGCTATAACCTTAAATCCGTCCATGAAAAAGAAATTTTCATGGTCAATGACTTCTTCTAAGATGTTATCTGTAAAAGGAATTGTGAAGTGATCTTTCATAGTTACGACATTTAGCCATCTAAAATCTACACAGATCCATATCTGATTACCTTCCTTTTTCAACGATATGACTATAGTTGAAACCCATTCACTAGTTTGTAGCTTAAAGATGATACCGACATCAAGCATCTTGGCAATCTCTTCCTGTACTTTTACTGCATAGTTTTTATTAATTAGTATGGTCTTTTTGTACTAGTCTTGCTCCTCATATGAGGAGAATTTGATGGACACATAAGTTGGGTGGTACTACTTCCAAGTCTTTATACGTCCATGCAAATACGTCCTTGTATTCTAGAAAAAAATGAATGTTCTTTTTAATACCAAGTCCCAGTAATCCCCAACTTGAATTACCTTCGGATCGTCCTCATCCCCCAAGTTCATTCTTTTAATATTAGGTTCTTCAAATTTCACTACTTTGTCATTCTCAAACCAGTGGGATCGGGTGTCGTCTGGTTTTGTTGTACCTTCCTTGTACTCCTCATAATGTATTGGGTAAGCTTCTTCTTCAATTTTAATTTCATGAATTTGTAACTGTTAAAAATTTGAGATTGCTGCAAATGAAATAGCACTACTTATGTAGTATGTGTTTTTCAAATGCAACAATTTCCCTTGTATTTATATTGGGAATAACGATATGAAAAGACGTGCCCCTTCATTGGACATGTCTATTCATTAATGACATTATTAATATAATAACAAATTTATATACATACATACATACATACATACATACATATCATTATATCATTATTAATTTATCTCATATATAATGAACAAATTGTATCGAATACATAATTATTCATAGGTTTATCTGACTAAAGCTACAAAATACTAACACTACCTCTTAGCTAGGGCGGATAAACACAAGATAAGTATTACAGCATTGGTAATATTAGGAATGACAAATTTTAAGGATATATTTGGTCTAAAGTTATCTACCATTTTGATATCACATTTAATATCATGAGTATTGGCCTATCAAAATATCAACACATGATGTTCACCAAGTACTCTCAGTATTGGCCTATCAAAATATCAACACATGATATTAACTGAGTACTCAATAAGGTAATGGCCTGCAGAATATCAACATACAACATTAACTAAATACCTATCATATATCAATACAAATAACTCATAAACCATCAAGTGAATGACATCTAACACTTAGTTGTTCATTTACAAGATATAGTCCATCATGATTTGTTTCAACATTTACTTAAGTTATTGCAAGATCGTTACCTTCCAATAACTTCTGCAAATACAAGTGATAATCATTTGAAAGTCGTCACTTACTCATGATGTACACAAGGGGCAGGCCCGTACACATATGAGGTCACCACGCATACTATCATGTGGTGTTGTCATGACATACACCATGAATCATATTAGAGAATAAGGTTTTCACCTACCTCTCATAGAGAAGAATGTATTACAAGGGATTCCACTTGGAACTTCTTCACAAAGAAACACTAACCTTTTGACCTCCTTGTCAAGGTTATTTCCAATAAGATGTCAAAAACCCCCTGTGAATCTAAAACATATCCTCTATCTGCTCCCTCTCTTTGTCCAAGGTTGCCTCTAATGAACTGTCATGCTCCTTGGTTTAACAAGTATCAATCTATTTAGGAATATTATAGTCTAGATATACTTGGTTCTCATGAAACTTCATCCCATGAATCATAGTCCTTTTAACTCCTATTGTTTTCTAATTAGTAGAGAAACCATCTCAACATAGTCTACTCCTTAGCCAATATGACGAAGATTTTCAAAAGCAAACTGAAACATATCATCTATCTGCTCCCTCTTTGACAGATGTGCCAAACTCCCTCTTGTCATAAAAGGATACTCATAATCTCGGTCATCAAAGATATTTGCTTCAAAAGTCACACTTTATCTAGCATGATCATCAAATGACTAATGAACCCTAGATCAAAACTTCGTTGGAGCTACGGTCATAAGATTGAGTCTTGCACAATATGTGGTAGCATGCCTAATGTACCAATCTTCTTTTACAGCATGAACATCCCGACACATCCTTGATGGTAACTCTTCTTTGACATCTCCCTTTTAAATGGGAATAGAATACTGTTTATTATTCCCCCCCACAATGTAAAATTCCAACTCTTATATCATTGAATAATTTTGCATCACATTAATTGTGGCTTATTAGATTCTTTTTTTTTTCTTCATTGCAAAGAATCGTCTTATCTCATTATTTAGGGGCAACTGCTAATCATCATCCAATAAATTCCATGTATAATCTATTATTGCCTCCTCAAAAGGCCAACTTGATTTGAATTCTTGTAATAGAGAGCAGCCCTCCATCCATAGAAGTGCTTCCACATGATTATTATAGATTGGATGAAACACCTCTAATCTCTCACAACCCCTAATAAATGGGAGGAGTTTGAACATTGTCCTCCAACATGTAACATTTGGTGGTTCACTTATAACATACTTTTATAGTTCGAGTGTGGTCAACTTTGAAAGACATCTCAAAATTGGCACCTCCTACATTATCACGATATTCCACAAGGGTTGCTTCTTAAATCCATCATAACACTCTAAATGCATTAGCAATGAAGTATCTTTTGATGAAATGCATAACTCTAAGGCAATTTACCCCTCGTCATCCCAATATTATGATATTGGGTCTCCTCTTTCAAGAACAATTCTATATCAACGAACTCTCAATGGTATGTGAGCCATCTCATAGTCTCCCTCAAAGATAATACTCAACAAGCCATCTCATAGTCTCCCTCGAACATAATACCTTGAAACTTTACACAGTAACCTTTGGATGTTTGGAAACGTCTTAGTCCATGCTCCATTAAGGGGTTCCAATCTTCACAAAATGTCTATTGCCATCTTATTGATGCCAAATGGCAAAGGCTAAATCGAGAAGAACCAAAAATGTATGGTTAAGGGATAAAGTTCAAATAATAATTTTGAAGAATGTGATCCACCTCCCTCTTGGAAATAATGCTGATTATATCTATTGTATACACTCTATATGATATCTTTCAACATATTATTCTATTCCATATGTCTCATTTCCACTAATTTGAATCAAAAAATGCATACATAATATTTCTAAGAGATTGCATCTGGTTCAATATTATTTTCTTCAATCATTTTCCTTGCCCATAATGGCCTTTTCTTGATATTAGAGTTGTCTCTATTTTTCTGTGTGTGGTAATCATTCATCCTCTTCTGATATGTTCTCCCTCTGGTTTTTTGTTTGCAAATTTTCATCTAATTTTGTGATGGGCTCATCTTTTGTACTAGTGGATAATTTTAAGGCGGTGTTTTCTTCAAATTTGACATCTGTGCTGATTACAAATGATCTTTACTTAGGTATATAGACTCTATACCCTTTGGTGTTCTCATTGTACCCAACAAATATTCCTTTCTTCTCGGATGGTTCTAACTTGGTTCTCCTTTCTTTAGGTATGTGAATGTAAACAAGGCAACCAAATATTTTGAGATGTATTAGGTTACGTTTAATTCCCGTCAAGGCTTCTTCAGGGGTTTTTTTTGTAGGATTGAGTGTGGGCATCTGTTTTGAATATATACAGTAGTATTAGTGATCTCAGCCCAAAATGAGAAGTGTAAATTTTGATCATGTAGCATGCCTTTTGCTGCTTCAACAAGGGTTCTATTTTTTCTTTCTACCACCCCATTCTGTTGAGGGTAATAAGGTAAAGTATACTCCCTCTTAATCCCAACAAAGGTGAAGAAGTAATTGAAACTTTCAAAGGTGTATTCACCCCCATTGTCTAATCTTAGAGTTTTTATTTTTTTTTACGTTTGATTTTCCATAACTGCTTTGAACTCTTTAAATTTCAATAGAACCTCATTTGAGTCTTTGACCTTTAGAAAACAAATCCAAGTTTTCCAAGAAAAATCACCAATAAAGATTATGTAGTATGAGAATCCTCCTAGAGAAAGTGTTGGCATAAGTCCACATAAATCAATGTGGACTAGTTCTAGCACTGATTTAGACTTGTGTTTGCTAGGAGAAAAAAGTCTTTTTACATTCTTTCCTAGAGCACATCCTTTACAAATGCCTATATGGTTTGAATTTAATTTAGGTGTTCCAGTGGTGATTTTTTCTATATTTGATAGTGTACTATACCCAATATGTCCGAACCTTCTATGCCATATTTCATTAGTATTTACTACTTCATGATTTGGGGCTTGCTTTCGAATGTAACACAATTTATATAGAGTTCCATCTCTAGACCCTATGGTGATAGCATTCTTGAGAGTTTTTAAGCCAGTACAAAACTTTGTCTTCATTAAAGGTGACTTGATACCCTTCATCAACAAGTCCATAGATGGATACTAGATTCCTTTTTATGCCAGGTACGAAAAGAACATCTTTCAATTTTAGAATAATCTCAGTTATTAGTTGTATAGAACAAGTCCCAATTCATTTTACTGGATAGATGGAGTTATCTCCAATGGTGACTCCTTCAGTTATATAACTTCCAAAAGTTTCAAACTTATCTCTAAATCCTGTTATGGGATGAGATGCACCACTGTCTATTATCCACACATTTTCGTTGGATTTCATCTCACTTGATAGAGCTGAGTAGAACAACAAATTTTCTTCCTTTATGTTTCGGCTAAGGAAGCTAGAATTTTTTCTCTTTTTGGACAAAGTCTGAAGGTATGTCCAACTTTCTCTACCTTGTAACATTGAACTTTAGAGAAATATTTTCTATTGTAATTATTGTTTCCTTTTTGTTGATCATTTTTCTCCACTTCAAATTTTCTCTTCCCTCTGTTATTAGAGACTGAGAAAAGAGTTTGATTTACTCCCTCTTGATTTGAAAAGATCCCTCTAGAAATTAATCTTGATTCTTCTGAGGTGCAATCATTTTTAAGTTGATCAAAAGCTGGTATTGACGGTCTGTTGACGACTTGGATGAATGCTTCCCAAGATATAGGTAGTCCTCTAAGTGCTATTATGGATAATTCTTGATCTTCTACTTTCTTTCCAATAGAAGATAGTTGATTCTTTATTTCGTAAATTCTTCCAACGTAGGATGAGATTGATTCTCCTTTATTCATTTTTATATTCATAAGTTGATTTTTCATGTGAGCAATCTACTTCAGTTGTTGATCCCAAATGTATCCTTAATTGTTTTAAATACTTCAAATGCTTTCTTGAGAATTGATATGGAAGGAAGAATATGATCTTTTACTAAATCGACAATGATTTTCCTAGCTTTATTATTTCGCCTTTTCCAAGTGGCCTTTTCTGCCTAGTCTTCAGGTATTGAAATGTCTATTTCAATGAATTTCAATGAATGATTCTAATTCCAATTCTTCAAGGATTGTTATAATTTGAATTTTCCATGAGAAGAAACTTGTTGCTCCTTCAAGCCTATCCTCGACTCTAACATTGTTTGCCATGATGTTTTAATTTAAGAAATTAGTTTAGCAATATCTCTACCAATTTGGCTCCGATAACATGTTAATTTTATCGATCGAATTGGTGCAGATTCAATCTATCTTAGTTTGACAGAATTTTTGTACTAATATGTGTATGTGATTGATTTCTCTAATAGCAGATTTACTGAATATATATCACTAATAACATTGAGTGAATTTGATTTAATGTGACATATATAATATGGCATATAAATCTGTATTCTGAAATATATATATCTGTTTTAGACTGAACAGCAGACTGAGCATTTGATGACTAGGATTTGCATTGCCTTGGTGATTGATGTTCCTCCCAGCCATGAATAGTATTAATTATTAATGTGAAAGGGCACACCCGTGTAGGGGCATGACCCTACGTGGCTCATGCCACGTAGAGTTATGACCCTACATGGTCATGCCTCTAAACTCCCATCGAAACAATAACAAACTGCCCGAAAACAATTGCAAATAGCAGATACCGATCAGAGTATCAACATAACAAACGCACAATTACTGTGATCGGTATTTCATTTGCAACCAATACATTATTTGATCAGTATTTAGATTATAACCGATATACAAAAGATGATTGGTATTTTTGGCATTTGATAATATGAAAATATAAGTAGATGATTATATATATATATATTCATTCAGTACTTCATAATTAGATTTTTCAGCAATTATCATATATTATATTTACTTGAGAGTTTGCTTCAATTTACTATGAGGCTAACATTCTCAACACAATTTATGCAAAAGCATAGCATATGCTACTGCGTATTATGCATCCACAGGAAAATAAACTTCTAAGAAAATAAATGCAGCTAAGGAAAATTCACCACCAAGTAGAAATAATGAAGACAACAACTGTCATTTGAAGATGGCATGAGATGAAGCTGACATTAAAAGAATAATATGTGTTGCCTGATGGAAGTATTGTCATTGATGTCAAAGGATTTCCTGAGCATGAATGAAGCTAAAGCATCATCAATGTCAAAGGTCTGAAAGAAGTATGGATATAAGGTAGATAAGAAGAAAATGAGTAACGCAAAGTTTGGCACTTGGAAAGACTTAATAGCATTAACAACTTGAGCAATTAAGATGAGACACACTATTAATATGTAATCTATACCAGAAGATCTTCTCATTAGTGAAGACAAGGTTTATGTTAATGTTTAAAGAAGGTTTTTCATAAGAACATGAGAAAAAGACATGAACCACTTCAAAGATATTATTGAAAAAACCAGTGGTGCTTATAACTTGATGCGAAATAGCTTCACTGTGAATATATATATATATATATGAAAAGAGACATATCGGGAGGCGCCTGCTTGCAAAGTGCCTAGAGATGCCATCAAGAGTCTTAAGAGTTCGATTCATAAAGGAACAAGTGATACGGTGAAAAATTACACTGAAAATATCTAAACCAATATTAAATATTAAATGTTTGGCACCGGTTGTAAAGAAATATATGCACTTGCTGGTCCTCCAGGTCAAGAAACAACAAATGATGAGCTAACATGGATCTCAGGCAATTACGGTGGTAGATCACCATCAAGTACAACAGCATTCAAATGGAGAATAATATGCATGTCAACAATGAGAATACTAAGTCACTGTGAGTTTCCAAGTCAGCATAACTCAAAGGCAGCCTTGAAAAAATATTTATTATAATATTTATCAGGAATGTAATAAACTATTGAAACAGTATGAGATAATGTTTATCGATGATTTGTATAAAATGGAAACTACAAACCATGATACAGTCCACATCACAGATACAAACCACGATAGCAGCTATGAAATGAACATACACGTCACTGTATATCAGCAACTGCTATCCATGTATATGCAGCAACAAATGGTAAGAATAATTGAAGTTGAGCCATTGGGGACTTTGGAAGACAAAGTATAAGGGTCAGCGATGTAATTCACAAAAATGATATGTAGTCATAGAATTAAAGAAACATCAATTAATCATTCACATAAACGCATCAGCAATTTTGGAAAGAATGAATGCTTAACAATGATGCATATGCTGTCAGTTCTGAGAAATAACAGAACTATTTGGAGACTTGTATACAGAGATAAAAATATTCAAGAGCAGTGACAAGGTAACATATTTCAGTTTGAAACATATAATTTGGGAAGGCAGTGACAAGTATGGATAATTAGCAATGTATCAACAAGCAGCGAAGGTGTACAGTAGCATTGAAATAAATGGAAACTTAAAGCAGCACGAATATGCTAAAAGTCGAGAACCTATCTGGATCGAAATATCTACAGCATTATCACTATTAAAGACACGATAGAACTATATTGCCATCCAGTTTAGAAATTGTGACAATAGCATCTTCAGCGATATGGTGGCAAACATGTTTGAAGATTGATTATTTTCACAAAGTCAGATGCAGTGCTGTGATCGACGTTGACAGTCACGATGGCAGAAATCCATTCAAAATATAAACAATTGTCTGGAAACAACAAATATTTTATGATTAATAGAGAAGACATAAGTCATTATATGCGAAGACAAGTTTATTTATTAATGCATTTGAGTCCGATTTATTTAATGAGGACTGCGATTAATTTGTTAAAATGAGTTAAAAGCAAAGAGGTGTTAGTTTGAATAGACGTGCTTTTCTAGTTACAAGGGTATAAAATCAATATGAAGCATGTGCTTTACAAGTATGAAAAAAACTGTAAATGAAAAGGTAAGAAGTATGAGAGTGTTAAGTGATAAATAGGAAGAGTGTGAATAGATAGAAAAGAGAATTAATACAGATATAAAAGAGATATATATGTAGATATAGAAGTGGAATATAAACATATGCAAAAGAGGATTGTGCAGATATAAATAAGACATATATGATGGTAAAAGAAGAGTATGCAGATACAAACTAAGAAAAGAGAAATATAAAGAAGAGAATATAGAAGTGACTAAATTGTCCATCATCCCTTGAAGATAGCAACATTGTCAAGGTGGAAAATCAAATTGGGTGCAGTAGTTGGTGCTCACAAAGACGTCAGTGGGGGTTGGTGCTTCTGGTATGTTGGTGCCTGCAAAGTGTGCGAGTTGGAGCTTCCAGTGAGTCGTTGCTCATAAAAATAGAGGTTGTAGCCTCTAGTCGGTGAGTGCTTACAAATTATTGTAAAAGAACAACAAGTTTATATAAAAGCAATTACTTCTTGTGGTTTTTCTCCTGCATTTGATTTCCATGTACAATCATTGTGTCATTGTGTTCATGTGCATAATTGTTTATTTCAGTCATTGATTCTATAGTGTGGATAAAAGTTTTAATTTGAAAAAGTTGTTATTAAACTAATTCACCCCCTCTCCCTCTCAGTAAATAGAAAAATTGGATCCTATAAAGCTAGAATTTGAAGGGAAATCACATTAATTAATGTTGATGCTAGGCATCCAGATTTCAACTATTAGCCAACAAGGTGACTTATTTTATGTATATCTGATGAAAATCTTGAGACAATCTAAATGGTCAAATCACCTTGTCTAGAATAGAGGTTGTGGTTTCATATCATGTAAGCTTTCAGACTTTCTCAAAATTTGTACTTAACATTTAGAGGGATTAATGAAATTTCTTCTTGTGTTTTTGTAAGGCGACTATGAAAGGGGGAGGGCTGAATCGAGATTCACTCACTGGAGTAATTTAGAAGATCAGAACATGGATGGTATGCAAATCCTCAAGCATCATGCTATAACATGGATACTACAAGGTCAAGTTCAAAATGTCAAACAAGGAGGTGGTTGAGATCAAGAACAAGGCAAAGATGCTAAGGACAAGAAAGATAATGCTCAAAGTGAAATACAAAGAACAAATTTGGCATTGGGAAAATTAAGACCTACAAGTGAAAGAAGTACTCTCCAACTTGAATTTCCATTGGAAATCCACATGAACTTTCAAGGATTCAACTACATGAAGAACTTCATTAATTAAAGATCACAACCAATGCATCGAAAGAGACATCAAGTTTACAAGTACAAGCAAGTTTGAAATCATGGACATGAGAAAATTTGAGAAGATGAAGTAATTTTGGAACATGCCATCACAATTGAAGGCTTAATAATGTTGACTATCAAGAGATATTTTCTCATCACCAAAGAATTCGTCAAGTCTATGAGATAAGGATGTTGAGGTGGCACCCAATTGTCTTCAACCAATCAAAAGGATCCACATACACGTACTCAAGCACATTCAATCATATTATATCGAATGTACATGTGGAAGGCATATAGTGCCTCCACCTAATCTATTTTCTCATTGGCTTATTACAAAGTAATTAGTAAAATATTTGCTTCTTACTAAGAGTAATCAATAGATCAATATATACAAAAGAATAAATTATGTTTCCTTATGAAATGATCGTAAAGAATAGAAACATTCTATTCTAGCAAACAATAAACTAACAACTAACTAAATATTAGACACATTCTAATATTTGCAATAGATTACAAATATATAGAAATTAAATAATAATAGACAATAAAAGAAGCTATCTATTATCATAATATCCTCCCTTAATGGTTAATCTACCCACAACACCAAGTTGTCCTTTTAATTTGACAAACTTATCTGAACCAAGAGGCTTGGTGAGAATGTCTACAATTTGATCAGTTGTAGGAACATACTGCGAGTTTATTGTCTTGTCTTCAACTAGTTGTCGTATGTAATGACAGTGAACATCCACATGCTTGTTTCATTCATGAAAGAGTGGATTTCGTGCTAACTTGATAACGCCCTTTTTATTAACTAAGAAAGTGGTTGATCCTACCGGTGACATTTGCATATCCCCAAGCATCTAACGAAGCCAAACAACTTAACAACCTACCTTAACTGTCCCTCTATAGAGGAGAGAGAAATTGCCTGATGCTTTTTTGTGGTCAATGTGACAACATCAGATCCCAAACTGAACAAATATCCAAAAGTTAACTTTTTTATCGTCAATAGAACCTACCCAATCTAAATCTATGAACCTACTAAGTTTAGGATTAGAATCAGGGCTAGTAGTAGAGAGGTAGATGAGGTTGCATACTAATTACATGCATTTAGTATTGTTAACTAGAGGAGAATCAAACTTGGCTAATAACTTCAAAACTTTCTCTATGGGTGTAAATGCAAGCTTGCAATCCTACATACGGAATTCGTCTAACAGAACCTTGGCATATTTGGACTGGGAAATGAATATACCAAAAGACTACTGCCAAACCTCAAGACCTAGGCAATAATGCAAGACCTCAAGAACACTCATATCAAAAGACCTACATAAACTTTGTTTGATTGTAATAACCCTTGGTAGTTATAGCTCAAACAAACACTAATCTTTTCATTACAATTTAATAGTTTGACACTATGTCAAACACTTGGCAAGAAGTCCACTATAATATTTAAAATGTATTTGTTTTTATTTATTTTCCCTACCAATGTATATATGAAAGAAAATATATGTCAGGCAAGGAATTACAATGCTCTACAATGCTTCACATGTTAACTAAATCAGAATTCAATTTTAGAATTGTGATATACCATCAAATTGCTTAAACATAGTTTGCATTACAAAATCACATTCACCAACAATCAATATATTAGAATTCGCAAGAACCTAGAAATGAAATCATTCCTTATATAGTTGCAATAAACTCAAAAATGTTCACAAATGCCGGATCAAACCCCCAAGCATAATCAGTGTGACCTCAAACATGAAAATGCATATCCAATTATGCTCTAAGCAGCCCTTTAACACTTAAATGTAGGTTCTAGGCAAGATTGCGAGCCTCTCAAATGAAATGCAAGCCTCCATAATGAATCGTAGCCCTAAATTGATGTAAACGCTGACCCCCAATTAAATTCCAGCCGCCTGGACAAAGATCGCAAGTGTATAAATTTTGCAAATCGCAAGCCCAACAATGCCACACAGGACCTCCAAATGGACACACAAATGGAAAACGCCCCAATCCTTACACTTTGCAATGTTCAATGGGCTTGTACAATGCTAATCCGCTCCCACAAACTGATACAGGAGGTCCCTTTGTGCACAAAAAATCCTTCAGTTGAAATCACAGGTTATTATATGCAATTCACAAACTCCAAACTCAAACCGCAAGTCTGCAATTCATAACTACCTCCTCTTCACTGCTCATAATCAAATAAATTTACTAGCATGAAAAGACTTTCTCTCACACAATCAATATAGTTGAGAAGGCAAAACTAATTGCTATAAAACAGCAGCAATCCAACAATACAATCTTGAGACAATCTCCAGAATTTCTTAATCCTTATACATCAGCAAGGGTACAAAAACTAATAACTTAGAAAAAGTCACAAAGACACAGAAGAAAATAATATTCAATCGATGCTTTTTCTAATGAAAGAAGCTCATATTTATAATCCCCTATTGGCAAAAGTTTCCCAAAAGAACTCAACTTTAGAAACTACAAAAGTTTCCCAAAAGAGCTCAACTCCTAAATCTTTCCAACACAACTCTTAATGACATTATTATAATAAAATATTATTACCATAATAATGCGACATTAAGATTAATTAATTAATATAAGCTTACTCAATAAATAACCACACCCACTACAAGAGACGACCAACTACTAGCACTGCCTACTGCACTGCCAAAAATGGCAACTGCAAGAAATAAACTTACTAAAAATAGTAAGTTCACAACCAAGACCCCCAAATCATCCTATCTACTCGCGAGGGTCACAATAATGAGCTAACTCCATCAACTGCAAAGACTAGCTAAAAAAGAGGACATTACAGTCCACTCTCCCCAAGATTACTTGTCCTCAGGCAATATGGCAATACACTACAAACACCACTAGGATCCCATAAGAAGCATGTGATACTACAACTACATGCTAGAAACAATTCCAGAACCAACAAAGTGAGCTACAACACAACACCCAAAACCTACACAAATGACGTAGAAGTCAAGATATCCATAGAAGGCAACTCAACAAGAGATCCCAACATACTCTCATTTACTGAACCTATCCAATCATCCTGCAAACAATCAAGTTTAGGTACAAACCAACTATGTACCCGATGCAAGTCCTGAACATGTGAGTCAAATATCGAACTATCAACACTCATCAAAGTATAAACTCTATTACCAGTATGATCATCTCTATCGTCACCCTCATGCTACTATGATGACTCATCCTCAATAACATCAGTGTAAACTCACATGCCACAGTTCGTTGCTCCCTTCGACCTCAATGCGCATTTATGATCTTTGAAGAAAGGCCCCTTGCACTAATAGCAGAGTTGTCACCTCCTCAAATCCTCTCTAGAAGAATCATCAAATTTCCCCACTGATTTCCCCTTCTCCTCAACAATTGGTGGGGACTCCTCATCAATAGGCGAAGGAATAGAAGATTTTGAAGCAACCTTGCTTTGAGAAGATGACTCCAAGTCTTGTGCCTTCCTCATTGCTACATCTAAAGAAGATAGTTCGAATGACTTCACCCATCCACGAAGTGGATCAATCTATCCCTCCATAAATAGCATCACTCGTCTACACCCTGAAATATCATAAACCATGACTGAAACTCTTAAGAACTCACTAATGTAAATCTCTTATCCACCAAACTGCTTCAGCTAAGCCAACTCACGGAAATACAACTCTAGATTCCTTCCTATCAAATCTCTTGATCAAGCAAACCACGAACTCCTAATAGGAAGTGATCTGAACCTATCAAAATTCAAATGCTCTTTAATCTCCTGTGGTAAAGCATCCCACTCCACAAAGTGTGCCCTCCCGTCAAGATTGTATCATCACCCATGACTAAATGCAAAACAAAAACCAATAAAACTCTTGCACAAATCACTAATCAAATAATTCTGAGCCCAATTCCTGCAAGCTGGCAGGAAACAGCTCTAATACCATAGTAATAACCCCTAGTAGTTATATCTCAAACAAACACTAATCTTTTCTTTACAATTTAATTGTTTGACACTAAGTCAAACACTTCGCAAGGAACCCACTATGATGTTCAAAATGTATTTGTTTTTATTTATTTTCCCTAACAATATATATATGAAAGCAAATATATGCCAGGCAAGGAATTACAATGCTCTACAATGCTTCACTTGTTAACTAAATCAGAATTCTATTTCAAAATGGTAATAGACCATCAAATTGCTTAAACATAGTTTGCATTTACAGCATCACATTCACTAGCAATCAATATATTAGAATTCACAAGAACTTGGAAATGAAATCGTTCCTTATATAATTGCAATAACCTCAAAAACGTTCACAAATGCAAGATCAAACGTCCAAGCGCAATCAATGTGACCTCAAACATGAAAATGCAGATCAAATTATGCTCCATGCAACCATAACGCTTAAATGCAAGCTCTAAGCAAGATGCAAAGCCTCTTAAGAGAAGCGCAAGCCTCCACAATGAATCACAGCCCTGAATTGAATTAAACATTGACCCCCAATTAAATTGCAAACACCAAGACAAAGATCGCATTTGTATAATTTTGCAAATCACAGGCCCAACAATGCCATACAGGACCTCCAAATGGGCACACAAGTGGAACATGCCCCAGTCTTTACACTTTGCAATGTTCAATGGACCTATACAATGCTAATCCATTGCCACAAACTCAAACAGCAGGCCCCTTTGTGCACAAAAACCTATCAATTGAAATCCTATGTTATTATATGCAATTCACAAACTCCAAACTCAAATTGCAAGTCTACAATTCATAACTACTTCCTCTTCACTACTCAGGAACAGATAAATTTACTACCATGAAATGACTTCTCTCACACAGTCAACACGGTTGAGAATCTGGCAATACAATCTTCAGAAAATCTCTAGAATTTCTTATTCCTTATACTTCAACAAGGGCACAAAAACCAATGACAACGAGAGCACAAAAACCAATGACTCATAAAAAGTCACAAACACACAAAAGCAAATAATATTCAATCGATATTTTTTCCAATGAAATCAGCTCATATTTATAATCCCTTGATGGCAAAAGTTTCCCAAAAGAACTCAGTTCTTGAAACTTTCCAATATAACTCCTAATAATCTTAACGACATTATTATAATAAATTATTATTATTATTATTATGCAACTTTAATAATTGACTATTAAATATAAGCTCACGCAATAAATAACCACACCCACTTCAAGAGAAGACCAACCGCCAGCATCGCCTATTGCCCTGCCAAAAATGGCAACTACCAAAAATAAACTTTCTAAAAATAGTAAGTTTTCAACCAAGACCCCCAAATCATACTATAAGCTCACGAGGTTCGCAATAATGAGCTAACTCCATCAACTACACAGAACTAGCCAAAAAGGGGACATTACATTGATTTTCTAAATCAAAGATGCCAAACTACCAATATTGATCAAATCATCTACATAAATGATTAGAAGGATGATGTCACTATTAGTAGTCTTGAGTACAAATTTGAGTTTGAAGAACTCTAGAAGTCTTGATCACTGAGGTAATTATCAATTTTCATGTACCATACCCTAGGGACCTGCTTCAAACCATAGAGAGCTTTCACTAACCTGAGAACCTGATCTTCTTCACCAGTAACCTTGAAATCAAGAGGTTGCGTCATGTAGAACTCTTCTTGTAGGTCACCATTCAAAAAAACACTCTTGATGTCCATCTGATGGACCTTCCAACTAAACTATGTTGTCATGGCTCAGACTAATCTAATAGTGTGCTCATCTTTGTTGTAGGAGCAAAGGTCTCCTCCTAATCAATAACCTGATGCTAAGAAAAGCCCTTTGCAACAAAATGAGCTTTGTACTTATCCAAAGTAACATTGGACTTGTATTTTATTTTGTAAACACATTTGCAGCCAATGGGTTTCTTCCCTGTGGAAGATCAGAAAGGACCCTAGTGTGATTCTTCAGCAGGCTTTGATGTTCTGATTACATTGCCCGTTCCCACTCTGGAATTCTTTTAGCCTCTGAGTTTTCATGAGGTTCAAACACACAGTGAATGTTGGTCATAAAAGCAAAATTAATTGACTCTCTAGGTTTGTTGTTTTTTTAAGAAGTTCTACCATCAATCAGCTCACCATCTCGAAGATCAGCAAGTATCTTAGCCCAACACTTTGTAATGTTTCGTTCTAGAGTTGCCTTATGAAGTCTCATAGTATGCGTCAGGTAGTCTTGTCGTGTGCTTTAAGTAGTTTGGTTGTGTGCTCCAGGTAGTATCCCTCAATGCTTCGGGTGGCCAATGCTTAGATAGTTCTCCCTCAATGCTTCGAGTGGCCAGTCCTTTAGGTTAGTGCTTCAGGAAGTTCTCCCTTAGTGCTTCAAGTGGCCAGTGCTTCAGGTCAATGCTAAAGGTAGTTCTCCCTCAGTACTTTGCGTGGCCAGTGCTTCAGGTAGTTCTCCCTCAGTGCTTGGAGTGGCCAATGCTTCAGGTCAGTACTTCAAGTAGTTCTCCCTCACTACTTCGGGTGGCCAGTGCTTCAAGTCAGTGCTTCAAGTAGTTCTCCCTCGCTGCCTCGAGTGGTCAGTGCTTCAAGTAGTTCTCCCTCAACGCTTCAGGCGGCTAGTGCCTCAAGTCTGTACTGTATTACCTTGATGGTAGTACGGTGTAGAGTGGAGGGTACAGAGTGAAGATCAAGTTGTGAAGTTGATGGTGTACGAATTGTAGGAAAATGAATAGTAATGCAACTAGAACTTAGAGACCCAAATTCATCAAATAAATCCAAAACACGAATGGAGATAGAACATATATAATCTTCAAATAATATTTGCTATAAGATGGTGCTCCAATTTGCCAAATCCGAGCAAAGTATTACAAGCAACGGAATAAGGTGAATGTTGAATCCTAATGAATCCGAAAAGCCAAGTAGGGAAGATCTTTCACTTCTGAAATGACGAACAATAAAGAATCCCAACAAGAATTCATAGTACAAAGAAATATAATCCAAATCGCATGCTAGCTACTACCTACAAGCTAAGCTTAAATACCCGTCAGGGAAACCTTTCCGAGGGTATAGAAAGATAGCCGACGACCACACTTAACTATGGTAACAATTAAATAAAATGGGTCTGAGATATACTAAATCAATCAAAACCACAATTACACATATTACTAACTTGGCCCCAACTTAATTAACTAAAGTAACTAATTATAGATCTTTTTGATATATTATTTAAATTCTAGGACCAGTTAATTAATGAATTTAATTAAATTATTATATTCAAATTCGGGGACATGACACACTTAGGCCGGAAAGGAGGACCAACATTAGCATCAGGAGATGCTCTCTGATCAGGTTCCTCATCAGAAGAATTTCTATCAAACTCACGTGAAGCATCTACAAATTTGGGTGATCCTGTAGGAGAAGTTAGTGTCTGTATAGGTATCACTAGCAGAACTAGAGCTACAGAAGTTGTCGAGGCCCTCCCATTAGGTGGACCTAATGGAAGCCAAACTCCCAAATCATGAGTCATCATAGGTTTATCTGCTAAATCAGGAACAGGAGAAACATGCATGAGTAGTCCTCGATGTTCATCAAAGACTACATCACAACTATACAAGAGACAAGATATGTCTCAATGTCGATCACATAATAGAATTTGTAAAGACTATTGTATCCAACAAGCATGAGTTTCTAATTCTTGGCATCTAACTTGCTATGTGACGCATCTAGAATCCAAACATAGGCAAGAGAACCAAAAACCTTCAAGTGACAGATTTTGGGCTTACAAACTAATAAGGCCTCTTCCGGAGTCTTACCTTTGACCGCCACAGTGGGTGATCGGTTTAAAAGGTAAACTGCAGAGTTAACTACTTCTACCCAAAACCTCTTCCAAACATGTCTATATTCAAGCATGGATCTAGCCATCTCAGTAATTGTTCTTCTCTGACATTCAACTACATTGATGTGTGGGGTGTGGTTAACTAGTGTTTGATGTAATGCCTACCCCTAATTGACTTTTTTGTTTTATTGTCAAACTCTTTTAGGCCAGCTTTATGTTATGCTTGATCAATGACATTCGTTTTCCAGATTGTTGGATATTACTTCATATTCAGTTGATATATATGTGTGTATGTGTGTGTGTGTGTGTGTGTGTGTGTGTGTGTGTGTGTGTGTATAATATATATATATATATATATATATATATATGTGTGTGTGTGTGTGTGTGTATATATATATACACACACGTTGAGTTACTTAGTGCTAGTTATTTCAGTTATTTCATGATTGTTCGATGATGATATATATTTTCATGTATTGACTTTCAATTATTTAATGATGTTAATTAGATGAATGATTTTTTTATGTGGTTTCTATGGATACTTACCCCATACTTGCATGTGTATGGTGTGCGTGTATGTTTTCTTTATGTTTGACTTTTCTAGTGTGGTTGAGGAAGGGAGTCGTAGTCAACTGGTAGTCAAGATTTACACGATGCACCACTTCCTGCCATTGTCTATTTAGTTTAGAATATATGTGTTTGTACATGCATGGACTTTATGCAAATTGTAGGTACCGAGCATTGACTTCCCTGAATTGCCAGGATGAGCGTACCCTATCGCAGTATTGCAATGGTATAAATGGGGAGATAACTCTCAAGTGCAAATCCTAAACCCTAAGCACAATTGTCCTAGAAAATAGGATAAGTATCTGAGTTAGTTTCACCCTTCTGAATTAGTAAAGTGACATGAATTCGTGACTTTGACCTTGGAGTTTGACTTTGTTCTTTGTCTTCAGTTGAGTTGTCGTATTTGGTTTTGTGGGTCTGTTGTGATTTTCTATTACAATTAAATCAAATTAAAAGATAATTTTATGATTTAATTTAATGAAAATTTAATAAAAAAATTCAATATTTAATTATATTTAATTAATTCAGAAATTAATTAAATTAAAGAATTAAATTTAAAAAATTATATTAAAGTTCCATTTTTGACGTATTTATATTTATTCAATTTAATGATAATTATTTAGGAGTTTTATTTTAATAATAAACTCTAAATAATGTTATTAAGTTAATAAATATATTATTAAAAAACATCCTGTGAATTAATTAAATAAAAGAATTCAACTTAAAGATAAAGTTATGGTTCTAATTTAGGCGTAATTATATTTATTTAATTTAATAATTATTATTTAGGAGTTTTATTTTAAATAATAAACTCTAAATAATATTACTAGTTGAATTAATAAATATATTATTAAAACATCTCATAATTAACTAGAGAGAAAATATAAATTTTTTTGATGAATAGTCCTTTTCAATTAATAAAATTTACTAAGATTACAATTCACAAAAAAGGGCCGGGGGATACAGGATCACCCCGCGAATGAGTTCAATCGGCCAAAGCCGGAGCAAACAACATAGCCGCAACCAGCAACTATAAACTATTCATAAAAAAAAAATTAACAATCCTCATGCTGCCAAGGCAGTACCAGCAAAGGGAGGAGGATCATCTTTATCTGGAAATCCCCACGCATCAGTGGGATTGTAAGGCGGACTAGGAACAGTCCAACCGTCAGCAGCATCTGCAGGATCTGGGGTAGTTGCAGTCTCCGCATCCTTCTTGTCTAGCCGCGGAGGAGAAATTGCCAAGGCCAGCCGGGGAAACTTGCCAAAGTGCGCCCGTCTAGGGGGAGGAGTCGGAGACCAGCCCGAAGCCCGCCCAGGGGGGAGGAGTCGGGGACCAGCCAGCACCACCACGTGGTGGGGAAGCGGAGCGGCGCCTCCAACCGCCATGACCACCGCTGGGAGAGCGATGGCGGGGACCCTGGGAGCGCGGCGCATTAGAATGGCGGCCAGAGGACTGGCGTCTAGAACGGCGACTGCGGGATGAGGAAGCATCAGCTGAGGCCTCCAGAGGCACTCTGGCAACAGTACAAGGAGCATTGCCCCAATGGTTTAACAATTCTTGTAAGTGGGCAACCTCTAGTGCAACTTTATTAGCTTGCACCTGTATTTGCATAATGACATTGTTACAAATGCATGCCTTAGTGTACATTGCAATGTTAACATCCAAAAAACTGTGAGTGAATAAAACTGCATTCCTATCTTTCCATAGAGAAAACAAAATTTCCATCCTGAAGATATGCCAAATCTGGGAAAACTTTCGAGGAAATCTGGGGGAATCACCCAGAAGGATCATGTGCCAGAAAATATAAATTTAATAAAGTTATTTTAATTAAAATTGCATAAAGCGTATGCATGAAATTAAAATACAGTAAATTAATTAAAGAGAAAAAGCTAATTAAGATATTTTGTAATTAAATATCTAAAAGAGTTGTGCATGAAAAGGTAAAAGACTTAGTTACCGGATTCATGAATCAGACCCTGAATCCGGATTCGGGTCCGATGTGGATCCGGATTTGCACGTGGATCCGTGAGAATTCGGGCAGGGTCCGTGATCCCGCCTGTAGATCCGTCAGGATCCGTGGCCCAAGGATCCTGATGGATCCACAGGCAGAATCAAGGATCTGCTCGTATCCTCAATGATGCAAGCACGAATCCTGAGGATCCAGCACAAATCCATGGCAATACAAGGTCGGGAACAAAACCCAAAGGAAAACAACCCAAGGGTTAAAGGTGGAACAATGCTGATTATATCATTGTATTTCCTTGTATCTTTCTGCTGTGTAGTTCTAGTTACAAGATGGATCTCAATAATCCTGTTGTGAACCCAGTTGCAATTAGCTGTTGGTGCAAAACTTGGCTTGAAAGTTGAACCCCTATGTCTGAAAATTGAGAAAACTGTATGAGAAAACTTCCTCTATTAATTTTATATCTGAAAATTTCAAAAGATGAACACAAAATCTATGTTGCAAGATTTGGCAGGTTCCAAGGATGAACCTGCTTTTAAGAATTTTCATATGGGTCATATCTCAGTTATGTCTGACTCAATCTCTTTTGCCTCCTGTGACTATGGATAGGATTTGGGAGAGGTCTCCTATCCACCCAAAGGCTGGTAGCCATAGGCCAATGAAGTTGTTTGATTACATACATAACATGAAATGAGTGTTGCAAACTGTTTAGAGTAACGTGTACCACTAGATGGATGACACAGTTCCCCAGCTCTACCCTAATATTCTTAAGGTGTAGCCATTATCTTAGGGTCTCACCCTAAATATTAGCAAGGCAAACAAAAATATATTCAAAATAAAAAATTTCAGCACCCAAAGAAAAATCTTTTGTGCTGAAAGTGATGTTAAATTCCATAGATTTTCTATCCATAAATGTTTGCAATTTCACATTCTCATTACTGTTTCTTAGGATATAGGCAAAATGTAATTAGAAAAGAAAAAAATGACATTTTTCAACTTCTTCAAATGTGTACCCATCACCTTTGCTTGTATAAAATTGACAATAAATAAAAAGGATGATAATATTCGTGAAATAAAGCTTTGATCTTGATTTCTAAATACAAAGAATGAATGCATGTAATAATTATTGATAAATTATGAAAACATAAAATCATGAATGTGAATGTTCTGATTTTCTTTAAAATCATGAAAATAGATCAATTATCAAGTATACTAGATTCATAGATGCATACTAGACTCATAGATTCATACTATGAAATAATTTCTCTTAGTTATATATATATACACGAATCCTCTAAGAATCATTATTGGAAAAAAAAAAATCCCGAATCCACGGATTCGATTCGCATGCCCGAATCGGATTCGTTTCACGAATCGGCAACTAAGCTAAAAGGTAATAAACAAACAGAAATTGATCAAAGAGTTCTCTCGCGTGAGTGCACAATCAGAGCCACAAATTAAGGGAGAACTCTTTATCACAAATCTAGAGCTCATTTTGCAATTACACGTCTTGGAGGAGCAATTTCAAAGAGAATGGTTTTCAGAAAAAGGGAATTGTTGCTTGTTTCTATGCATCCGTCGTTTTAGCATCAGATTCAGGTAGGATCTCATGGTTTAATTGTACAGTGGATTCCATTCTTTGAAATCCTATCTTCTTCGTCTCTGAATAAATCTGTTTTCAGAATATTAGATTTGGTTGAAACCCTTGTGTTGAAATTTATTGTTCTCTTTCATTGATTTTGTTTGTGAACGAATTAATTAAATTGAAACCCTTGTTTGTGAAATTGAGATTGGAAACCCTCGTTTGATTTAAATTAGGTGATTCGTAATTGATTTGATTAAATTTGAGATAGGGGTTCTTAAAAGAAAACTAATAGATATAGTTTGAAAAGTTTCCATTTTTAGTAAGTGTCCGTTTTTGGAAAGTTTTCATTTTTAGTAAGATTTTGTTTTTAGTAAATTTTCATTTTTAGTAAGTTTCCATTTTTGGAAAGTTTTCATTTTTAGTAAGTTTATGTTTTTAATAAGTTTCCATTTTTGGAGAGTTTCTGTTTTTAGCAAGTTTCTATTGCGAGAAAGTTTCTATTTTTAGTAGGTTTCTATTTTTAGAAAGTTTCTATTTTTAGTACGTTTCTATTTGGAAAGTTTCTGTTTTGAGTAGGTTTCCATTTTGGAAAGTTTCTATTTTTAGTAGGTTTCAATTTTTGAAAAGTTTTTTGTTTTTAGTAAGTTTCCAATTTTGAAAAGTTTCTATTTTTAGCAAGTTTCTATTTTTGAAGAGTTTTTGTTTTTAGTAAGTTTCCATTTTTGGAAAGTCTCTATTTTTAGCAAGTTTCCATTTCGGAAAACTTTCAATTTCTAGCAAGTTTTTATTTTGGGAAACTTTCTATTTTCAAAAGATTTTCATTTAGGAAACTCTCTATTTTTAAAAGGTTTATATTTCGGAAAAGTTTATATTTTTAACAGGTCTCCATTTCAGGAAAGTCTCTATTTTTAGCAAGTTTCCTTTTTGAGAAAGTTATTCCAAAGTTTAATTAATTTCAAATTATTAGGGTAATAATTGATAATTATTATTATTTTTAATTTTAATAAGTATTGTTAAAATTTGAAATTTAATTATTTAAAAATTTGATTTATTACTTTACTATTTAAATATAATTCTAAAGCAAATTGAAAATCAAAGAAATTAATTGGGAGAATTAACGGTTATCTTTAGTAAACTTGGGTTATGCTTGATGATTCGATTTTATATGAAAATGATTTATATTGCTAGGGAAAAAGGCTCTACTTTTGTCTAAAGTCCCATGATGTTTCTTGAGTTGCTCCCATATCTCGGCAGTTGTCTTGTCCATGTTATCACTTGTGGGCAAGGTGTGTAAATTTTAAATTTTTTGTGACAAAACGGAGTCCGTCTTGTTCATTTCTTGAATGCATTTGGTAAAGTTCAGAGGTTAAAGGATGTGCTTAGTCGTTAGTACATGGTAGGACTTGTACTAAATTTGGGTCGAACTCCATAGAGGTTCTTAAGTTATCATTGACATGGTTACAACATTCTACTCACACCTAATTGCTTCAAGTTCTTGATATTTTGAAGTGAAGTTGGACTTAGTAAAAATCTTACACCTGCTTCAGCGCCACTGTGGTCTTCCAAACCCTCTGCAAACTTCATTGCCTGCAAGCCAAGCAAAAGATTGGAAAGAAAAAGAAATATCATGAGAAAAGAAGCAAGAGGATTTATGCAAAAAGAAAAGGTGGTACCAAAGTGAAAATAAAAATGAAATTTGGTTCAAGGGTGTGCAACCATCTCTACTGGTGCTATAAAAATAATCACTAAAGGTAAAACCATGATTGTGGTGCCACAGCAATAACTTCGTCGAGGCTATAAACGCCCGACTGGCAACGAGGCTCTATCCAGGTTGCTTTTGAAATAAGGATATTATAATAACTAAGTTTAATGGCTCTGAGAGATTATCAAGTTCTCGTCGAGCGAGGAATAAATCATTTGCACACACGTGAGTAACTTATGGTTAAGGTGCTTAGGATCAACTTGAGAGTTTTTTCCCTTGTTGAGTGCTTGTCCTTGAGTACATTTGCGGATAGGCCATCCTGAGATTTTTTGTTCTAAGTTGTTTTATTCTTGAAACATTTAGGAACATTTCACCCATGGAGTCGCCAAATGTTGTGAGGTTCTCACATCATCGTCCCAAAATTTTGGGGACCCCCTTTCTTATCGATCACCTTACCGAATTTTTTTCCGGAGTTGTCCAAAAACCTTTTATTTTGAAAATTTTATGCCTTGGACGCCTTCGGACCAAGAAAGATATGGTTAAATTTGTTTTTCACCTGGTTTTAGCTTGACTTTCCGAGACATGTAATTTTATCCTTAGGCCGAACAAATTTCAAAAAACAATACCCGGTAGGATCAATTTACAAGTTCTTGGACTTTGACAATTTATTTTGAAAACTGAATGTAATTGTATAATCTTAAACATTTTCAAAATGAAGTTTTTTAGATTTAATTGTTTTGGAAAATCTTAATTTTTTTTGGTAAAGAAGGAAATTTTGTGATAGTGAAATCAAATTGGAAAAAATCAATTTTGAATGCTAGAAAAATGGTTTATTTTGGTAAAAATTTGAAATTGTGTTGCAAAATCGAAGATGGACTTAATTGCAAAATTTTGCATTAATTTGGTTTAAAATTGCCTTGAAGATTTTTAAAATATTTAAAGAGATTGGTAAATTAAAGTTGAAAATTGATTTTAGCTTGCTAAATCAATTTTAAATGATATTTTAATTATTAAAACGTCATTAAATGAAAAAAATTTAACATCTCCAAGGCTTTCTTAATTTTATTTTGCAATTTTTGGTCATAACCGACAATTAAATGTGCAAATTTCACTATAGGCAAAATTAATTTTGGCTTGGCATTTAAATTGGGACCATTAATGAGATATTAATTTAATTGTTTTCTCCTATAGGTGCTAGTCAGCCACCTTGGAGGAGTGAAGGGAAAATGGTATAAGAGAGCTCCTCCCTCTCCCATCTGCTCATTCTATCACAGCCTTCTTCTCTTTGGCGATTTTTTCCGTTAGAGCAGCCTTCATGCTTGCAATTTTCTCTTAAAGGAGCAGATTTTCTATGTTTGGCGATTTTGCAAAGGCAGATTTTGGTGCTTAGCGATTTTTGGGCAGATTTCAAGAGTTTGGCGATTTTTCCAAGAGAGAGCAGATCTGAATATTTTCTTCCTTGGCCATTTTTTTCCTCCAACTAGGGCTACGAATTTCTACCCTAGACAATTTGAGGAGCAGATCAGAATATTTTCCTCTTGCTTGGTGATTAGAAAGGAATCTGATTTTTCTTAATATGGTTGCAATTTCAATTTCAAATCTGGGCAATTTTATTTGGTAGAGGAAACACATGATCAAAAGTCTGATTTTTGGCAAAGTGTGGGCAGTTTCAAAGAGATAAAAATTCTGATTTTGCAAGGAGGCTTGAATTTTCAAAGTCTGATCCAAATTCAAAGAAAGCCCGACTATTGGTAAAAGTAAAATTAAAATAAAATTCAATTCATTTTAGAGCTAAAGATTGGTTCAAAAATGGATTCCACTCCTTGTTCTTGCTTGGTTTCGTATCCCTTATGTTCTTCTTGCATTCATCATCCACCACTTTATCATCCCATCTATAGGTTGAAGATTTGAGAGATAAGTGTAAATTTCATGATAGGACACTTGGCGAGGCAGAAATAAGCTAGACCACCCTAGGAATGAAGTTGGGAGATATAAGCGTAGTCCATCCTAAGGTAACGAAGAGGCAGAAATAAGTGGTGGTCCCACCCCTAGGTTGAAGATTGGAGATTGATAAGTGTAATGATAGGAATTGGCGAAGCAAAAATACACTAGATTCCATCGATAGAAAGAAGGTTGGAGATCGATAAGGGTAGTCCATATCACTTAGAACAAAGGGGCAGAAATAAGTGTTTAAGATGGTAGATGTTAGTGCAATCAAGAACCCAAAGGGAACGAATACCAAAAAAGACAAAGAAGACATGATGCCTAAGACCACCTTCTTCTCGAAAGTGAGGCGAATACGTGATACCAATATCGGTACAGTGAACATGATACAGTTAAAGGATAGATTGAAGAAAAAACAACCCCCCATGGCAAAGAAGATCTACAAGAGAGGAATTGTACACACGGCAGCTTTTCCTCCTACCTTGCCTTGTCTGGAATTAGTAATTGGGGTGTGCATCCAGGTTTGATATTGTTACTAAGTCCATCATTTTTTAAAAAGGGAAGAAAGTGTTAGCCAACATCGGCAGACAAGTGATCGAAGAAACATTTAATATTCCCCAGTACAAAGGCATGACAGTGGTAATGATGGATCAAGCGGCCAAGTCATTTCAGGATAATCAAGAGGCTTTCTTCATTCACCTAAAGCAAAATTGGTTACACGAAGGCAATAAGGGAGTTACCAGATCATCAAGGCTCACCATGTTAGATTTCAAATCAGAGTATGGCGATCTCATTGTGCTTCTTAGCTGGATCATGGGCTTAGCTCAAGGTATGCAATTCGAAAATTGGATGTACTTCTTTATTGATAAAATTGAAAATGGAAAGAGAAGATTTGATTGGGCTAGGATTATAAGCGAGAATTTAGAGCTGCAACTTAGGACTGTGCAAAATCAAAAGCAATTCTATTTGGGGTCCTACCTCTTTTATTTGATTTAGAAGCAGTGAAAATTGAAAAGTGAATCTCAAGGAAGACTGCATTTGAAGGAAGAGGGAATTTGGAGGAAGTGATTTGAAAATATTTGAGGCTAGAGACCAAAGGGATAATTCAAGTATCAAAGAGGAGAATGTCAATGAGACAGAGTTTGGATCAAGATTGGATAAGTTGGGGAAGGTTGCCATCAAGAATAAGCATTTGGGCACCCTTGCCTCCTCAATGCCTTTATCGAATAGGCGAAAGAATATGAGAAGGATCATGAGTAAACACTACAAGCAGCGAACAACACGATGAATACAACTAAACTCAAGATGAAACATACACTCTGCCCTCCCATGAAGGAAGTCAACGACAAGCTAGCCAAGTTCATTGCTTTGGCTAAAAAGATGAAAGAAAGGGGTAGAACTATATTAGAAGATCATTTCATGTAAGCCCAAGTGGCAAATTCTCCTTCTTCTTGGGTAAGATAGGTGTCTAATTCTGATTGACTAACATTTTGGTGTCTTCTCATTAGTTGTCACTTCTTCTTTTTCATTGTTCCATTGATGAGCTGGCATCTTCTCATTGGCCGATGGGGTGGCAACCCTAATTAGGGTTTCTAGGATTCAATCTGGATCGTTAGTTTTGCCTCTTAATCTCTACCGTTGGTTGTAAATTTTAGTCTCTATATAAGGCCATTTTCTCTCATTTGTAAAGGGTCGGAGAAAATTGTTGCTAAGATAATGCCAAAATCGCTTTTCTTTCTCATTGTTGTGACTTGCATAGTGATTAAGAACTTTTGGTATTGTTGCATGGTTTCTACTTCTAATAGTTAGAATAAGAGTTTCTTTGAAGTTCTTAAAATAGATTTCATTTCAAGTTGTTAAGTAGAGAGAAAAGTAGATGGATAGTTCTGTGGTAGTATTGGTGGATGTTTGATATGGATCTATAACTAGGCCACTAGCATCCTAACGGCTTGTTGAGAAGCCTTGTGTGCTAAACTAGTTATTTTCCTTTAAATCATTGCATCTATGGAGGTGGAGCCGCCGATTAGCTTTCATTAGATTCGATCCTTATCCATTTGCTAACCTTTCCATTCACAGGAGTAGGAGTAGAATAGCAAGTAGTATGGTATTTGGAGCTTTGAAGAAGAAGGTTAGGAAGGTGTAAGTCATCAGAACATTCACCCTCCATCACCATCACCATCTCCATCAACATCCTCTGAAACTCATACAAAACCATCATCACTATCATCCCACCAAAAGTCCAAGTTGTCCTCAAACAAATAGTATAAGGCCGCCTACGTGATTACCAGCAAATCACATCGATATACTGAGTTAGCGTCCACAAGTGTAAGGAACATTGGAGTTTTGCTTATGTTCGCATGGGTATTAACTTTTCAAGAGAGGAATTGAAGATTTGATATTCCATATCAAGTGTTCAATTGCTATATGTTATGTAGTGGTACAAAACTGACATCAACAATTACGTGTTCTCCACATTTCCTGACTTTGGATTCCATTTCATGTTGATTAAAAGTAGTGTTTAGTGAATGGAAGTGATTTTTTATGCATCTTTGATGGTTCACATAAAGCAAACCACTAGTTGTTTGTTGGTTGTAAATTTGTCTTGCGTGATTGAATGGCATATTTATGAACTTAACTTCAATTGTTGATTGTACATTAATACACATTAATGGATGGTGTTACTAGAATGGTGTAGTTTCAAAATCTTACATTTATCTTAGGAGAATGCACTAGCTTGGTTGACATTAAAGGCTAAACTAAGTTTAGTAAAGTCATAATGACATCCATAGTCTCTTACATTCTAGGAGTAGATTAGCTTTCAAAACCTTTATTTCTTTGTCAGTTGTTTGGCTGGAAGTAGTTGCAAGGAGTTGAGGTAGTCAATATACATTGAATGAACAACATAAGTCCCTTTGTAATAACTGAGTGGAAGTCCACAATAAGAAGGAACCTTGAGGTCGTCTCATTTGATCACACAATCTATGTACATTGTTTAGCATATGAGCATCCTTAATCACAAGAGAGTTGGAGATTTGGTATTTCAGTTTGAAATACTAAGTATTCAATTTTGTATGTTGTAGTAGACCAAAATTCACTTCAACCAACGAAAATGAATTGGGGCTAGGAACAAGAATTCCATGGGGAGGTCGAAATCTGTAAGAAATCCAGTTTCAAGGGGTGGTCGGATAAAAACCACCTTTTGTAATTTCTTCCAGGGCTACGAAAAAAATGTGAAGTGTTTGCCTTCCCTTTGAAAACTTCAATTTCCCCCTTTGCTTGGTAAAAATTCCTCTTCTATCATCCTTTCCTCTAATTTTAAATAATATTCATCTCAAAACAGAATGTTGAGACTCTCCTTTTCATACTTACATATAGTCCATTCTCATTTGAATTTTCATCCCATATTCTTAATGCTTCGGTTTCATGCATTCGCATTTGTTCATCTGATTTCTCCTTGGGCTCTAAATCAGATTTGAATTCCTCGAGGATCAGAACTTGCATCTCATATTCATCTTTTAGATCCTTTCATATCAATTATCAATTGAGGCTTATCTTCATCCTTGAAATTCCTTAGTGTCAAACACCTAGCTAGCAACTCTCCTCTCTATGGCTCAACTCCAAATTAAACAAATCTTGCATCTTGAGCTGCTTGAATCTAACCTAATGGCTTGGAGACTCCAAAATTGCGACTAAACTAAGGCCAACCAAGACTGCTGCTCCTATCACTAGGCAAAACAAGGGGATCCCCATTTACAATGGGGTGATGGTGTGGAAAGGTCACAACAGGCTCTCATCTCACAATTGGACAAATTGAATGTACAATGATTAATTGCATTGATTGGCATATCATATCTGTTGCTCCAAGATGGTTTGGAATCTATAAATATTCTAGCTGGGGTAATACAAGCAACTCAAGGGTATTTTAAAGGAAAATAATAGGGTTGGGCATTTGGGTGCTGCATACCAATAACATTCTACCTTAATATGGCACTGAAGGACTTCTTGGTAGATAGGCTGAGCCAAGCATAGTACAAGATCTTTAAGGACATCGGTGTAGTACAAAGTCAAGCATTACTAAAACAGCTGGAGAGCATCACCCAACGTAGAGTTTCCAAATTCCTAATCATATCAAAACACCACAACAAAAGCTAACTATAACAGAAGGAGGGTCAAGGATTGGTAATTACAAGTCTCCAAGGTTAATTTGAGGTCTTGGCAACTCTTGGAGCATCCTAATATGTGATTGCTTGAGCACTAGCGATCTCAAGAAGGGCAGATTGTAATATCCTTCTTTCAATAAGAAAATAAAACCAAACAGGCATAATATTTAGGGCAGAAAATATACTATTTTACACAAAAAATGCAATCTAATAAAAGGGAAAAGCAATTTCTAGCCTTTAAGGGTTTAGTAACATAGTAAAATGAAACTAAAATAAAGATTTAATAATATTAATCAAGGAGCATTTGGAAAGGTATATTCTTTCAAGGAAAGCTTTATTTAAGAGAGGCAAGGCAAGGAGACATATTGAGGAACATCTGGTTTCTATTCCTTGTTGGAGCATTAAACTTCAGCTCATTTAACTTGAGAAAATTAACCCTCCAAGTCTCTAATTAGAGTATGAAAACCAAAAATTGCTAGGAGTTTTTCATACACAAATCAACATTGTATTGATTTTACTGATTTTCAAGTAGATCTTGATGTTGAAGAATTCTAACTAATAATATTTGTTTATCATCAGCAAATCTAATCACTATTTTTCAAAGTCTATGCTGAGTATGGTTGTGGGAATTTAAGAACTAGTTAATTTAGGTCCCATGCATTTGATTACTGCTTTCGACATCCTTGTAAAGATCTATAACTTTCCATAAAGCATTTAATAATTCATGTCTAATATTTATCGGAGATGTTTATGTAATAATCCCCCTTGGTCTGATATAAGAAATTAAACTTTGACTCGAGGAATTTTTCCAAACAATTAGTGTACAACCCAGATGCTGAGAATGCTGATTAGTTTCTTCAATATGCAAATGTTTATTTGGTTTGAGGATGTTTGCCAAGTTTATCAGATTTCCATACAACTAGAAATAACACAACAAACTCTTGCCAAGGAACCAAATTTAATTCTGAAATTGTGACGAAAAGCAGACCTGAACCAATAATATAATGTTCTCAGATTTATTCCAGAACTTCACTCAATACAAAATCAGTGGTGTTAAACATTGCAGACCTGATTATCCCTACAGCTTATCACTTACAGATGGTTGGCAACGTGCATACAAGGAAAAGGTATTGTTCACACACAGATCTCCAACATCAATCACATCTTCCACATTACGTAATCCCACCTGGTGCTGGTCGTAAGTTGCAGTGGTTGCAGACTAAGGAAATTCTATATAATGTGAAAACTTGTAATAACCCCAACAGGTTATAACTTCATCAAACACAAAGTCTTCTCTAATTCACTTGTTTGACATTTCGTCAAACACTTTGCAAGCAAGAGATATATTGCATATCTAAATTCTGATTGCTTTTTAAATGCCAAACTTTAATAAATATGCTTGCAAAGAACACACCAAACATCTAAAAATGAAGATGCAATTGTTTTTGTATAACATTGATTACAAATAAGAAAATATGCATCTACATCAATAAGACATTAGGGCAACAAATTCTGATATAAATCAGATTACAACAGATTTTGCAAACCCTACCAATGCCCTAAATATCTACTCTCAAACAATGCAAAATGTAGTACATAAAAATCTGGAATTGCTCCAAAAATCTGAATTTTCCTGTAGCAAATCACTGTAGCGACAACACTGTAGCAACGTCACTATAACAGCGGCACTATAGCAAAGCTACTGTAGCAGTGTCACTATAGCAGTGATACTGTACAAGCGGTACAGTAGCAAAGTTACCATAGCGATATCCAACTTATTCCTTACTCCACAAATTTGGCACAATGAAAAGGTTGATTTGTCTTCTCCAACAGTCACAACCCTTCGGAAGATATTTCACCACCTTAGTCATGAAAATCAATGGGAATGTCTGTTCCCAACGATCAATGTAGCAACTGCAAAAACCCTTGGCTCCACAAGTTATCCCGAAGAGTAGATGGCAACACATTCCCTCCCTATTTATTCTTTTCCTCCAATAGATGGACCTTCTTCTAGAAGAAATAAAATAATATTAAATTCCTCCTTCTAGAAGATTCTCTTAATTTATTTATTTAACTTTTGTCACTTTAATTAAATTAATTAAATATAAAGTCACCTTTTAATTTTAATTTATTTAATGACATTATAAGAAATTAATTTAATCAATTTCTCCTTATTTCTCCACTTAGCCTTTGGAGAATGTAAAGGCTAGGAAGTCCACTGAGATGCTAAAAAGATGGGGATATTACAATCATCTCCTCTTGAAATTGCTTGTCCCCAAGCAATCTCAACTCTAGATGTTACAAAATTTATTCACTCATCCAAGTGGCATCCTCTATTGGCAGGGTCTTCCACTTCACCAAGTACTCCCTGATAGTACGTCTCCTCAAATTCCTCTCCCTGAACTCAATGACAGCCTTTGGTACTAAAACCAATTTCCCCTCATCATCTAAGGGTGGAAGCACTGTAGAAGGAACAATTTGGTGTCCTAATGCCTTTTTGAGATGTAACACATTAAAAACATTATGGACTACGCTCTCTATCGGCAAATCCAACTCGTAAGCCACCTCTCCAACTCTCCTGATCACCTTAAAAAGCTCATAATAACATGGCTTCAATTTTTCGACACCACTCTTCTTGAGAGTAGACTGGCGGTAAAGCTGCAACATCAAATATACCATATCTCCTACCTCAAAAGTCCGCTCAGTCCTCTTCTGATCAGCATACTACTTCTGTTGATTTTGTGCCTTAGTGATATTATCCTTAAGAGCCTTCATAATGTCCTGGCTCTCCTGTAATAAGTCTCCAACACTAAGCACTCTACTATCTGATAGCAACAAATCCATGAAATTGGGTGCCTCATATCCACATAATGCCATGAATAGTGACATCTAGATAGACATGTGATAAGTGGAACTATAACAATATTCACATAGATATATCCACTTAACCCAAGCCTTCTGTTGCCCTACTATGTAATTCCTGAGGTATCCCTCCACCCATTTGTTCACTTTCTCTGTCTAATTATCTGTCAGAGGGTGGTAGCTAGTACTCGGAGTGAGCTCTATCCTGCACAATCTAAACAACTCCTGCCAGAAGTGACTCATAAACCTGCTATCCCTGTCGCTAACAATGCTCTGAGGTAAACCATGCAACCTAAATACCTCTCTGAAGAATAAATCTGCCACCTGTGTAGCAATGTATTTAGTGTTGATTGGGAAGAAGCGGGCAAACTTTGTAAGTCGTCCAACAACATATATACAGTCTCTACCCTAGGCTCTCGGTAGTCCTGTGATGAAGTCCATGGATAAACACTCTCACTTCCTCTCAGGAATTGGAAGTGGCTTAAGTAAGCCGACTAGGTAAGAGTGCTCCTGTTGATTCTGCTAGCCAATAGGACACTCTCTCACATATTACAACACCTCATCTTTGAGCCCTGTCTAAGAAAAATGCTCACAAATCTGATGGTAGGTTTTGTAAAAAACCCGGATGTCCTACCATAGGTGAGTCGATGATAAACTCTCAACACCATCCTCTTGACCTCTAACCCTGGCACCAAATAAATGTGCCCTTTGTAAATAAAGATGTGAGATCACTATTTAGGATCAATCCATCTATGAATCCCGAAGCCCATGTATCCTTTGCATACTCTGCAAGGATCAAATGTCTCCAATTCTCTGATATGTCGATCATCAAACTCAAGTGGGGTCTTCGTGACAAGGCATTTGCTACTACATTCTGTGTCCCCTTGAAATAGGTAATATCAAAATCATATGCCTATAATTTACTTACCCATTTTTGTTGCCTGTCATTAAGATCTCGCTACCCGAGGAAATGTTTCAGGCTATTGTGGTTGGCTTTATGCTGAATTTGCTACCCATTAAATACTGCATAAATCTGGCCAAAGCATGCATTATGGCCAACATTTCCTTATCATAAATGTTGAAGCTCCTCTCAGGCCCCCTTAGCTTCCTACTCTCATAAGCAATCGGGTGTTTGTCCTGCATAAGCATCGCTCCAACACCTTTGCTAGATGCATCACAATGTAGCTCAAAAGTTTTGCTAAAATCTGGTAATGCTAGCACTGGACAAGAAATCATAAACTCTTTGAATTTATCAAAACACTCCTTTGCCTCAAGAGTCCATAAGAAAGCCCCCTTTCTCATTAAGTCCGTCAAGGGTGTTGCATGCTTGAAATATCCACTAACAAAGCTCCTGTAGAACCCACACAGCCCCAAAAATCCTCTCAACTGTACTAGGTTTACTGGAGTAGACCACACAATAATAGCCCGAACCTTTTTATGATCCATGCGTACTCCCTGAGCACTGATAATGCAACCTAGATATAATAACTCTGATAATCCCAAATCACACTTAGATTCTTTTGCATACAAAGACTCTCCGCTCAGAATGCTCAACACAGTCTCTAAGTGTTGCACATGCTCATCCCATGTCCTACTATACACCAATATGTCATCAAAGAAGACTAACACAAATTTCCTCAACCGATGCTAAAAAACCTTGTTCATTGTGGAATGAAAAGTGGCCGAAGCATTAGTTAGCCCAAATGGCATAACTACAAATTCAAAATAGCCACAATGACACTTGAATGTCGTCTTCTCTATATCCTACTCTCTAACTCAGATCTGATGATAACCTAATCTCAAATCAATTTTGGAGAAGAAACATGCTCCATTTAGCTCATCTAATAACTCATCAATTTGTGAGATGGGATACCTGTTTTTTATAGTCTTCTTGTTCAGGACCCTACAATCTATGCATATACTAAAAGTACCATCCTTCTTCACCAAAACCACAGAAGAAGCGAAAGGAGACTTTGTCTAATGTGCCCCATAGCAAGTATTTCCTTTATGGTTTTCTCAATCTCATCCTTCAATTTCTTTGGATGCCTGCAAGGTGTGATCATGATGGGTTTAGCACCCTCCTCTAACTCAATAATATGCTCAATACCTCTATCTAGAGGTCTACCTGGCGGTATTTCACTGAAAACCTTGTAGTGCTTAATTCTCAATTCCTATATGTCTGGGTGATATTTTGATTTTTTCTGTCTCTGTGATAGCATTAAAGTGCAATGGCCTGCCCACTCAACCTGGTCATATCTCAACAAGCTCTCCATGCGTCTGCAAGACATCATCCTAAACCCACTATCACGAATGGCCTTAAGTATATGGGTCTTCTCTTTTGACTGAAACCTCATCTCCATATCTCTCAAATTGAGAGTAAACTCCCATATATCATGTAACCAAGTCATGTAAAGAACTAGATATGTTTCACCCATGTTAACAACATAAAAATCTGCTTTGAAATCAAAGTTGTTGATCTTTAGGGGCAGACTTGTAATCTTCCTATCACATTTGAAGATGTAACTATTAGCTACCCTCACTCTCGAACCCTCAAACTGCTCTGTCTGTATCCCACACCTCTCAATCAATCTGGAATCAATAAAATTGTGAGTAGCACCTATATCAAGCAAAGTAATAACTCGTTGACCAGTCAATACCCCTCTCATCCTGAATGACCTCTCTTGTTGTACACTAGTGAGACGGGCCTCCTTAAGTCTTCCCTCAATCTTCTCATCACTTATATCATCTGTGCCTTCCTTTTTTTCAATTGATTCCTCATTTTCAAATTGCTAGTCCGAATTTTCAGAATTAAAATCCTCATAATAAGCCCACATAACCTTGTTTGCTTTCCCCTTTGGCCTCAAAGGACAATCATAATTCATGTCATAGGGTCCTTTACAATAAAAATAGAGTTTTTTCTTCCTTAAATCATTCAATGTCTCTCTATCCAAAGGAGCAAATGATTTATCTTTATTTTCAGCCTTTGTTTCATTCCTCTCAGGTTTCTTGAAGAATGGTTTGTCTTTGCTAGATGATGCACCTTTTGACTGAAATTTATTTACTAGAGTTGCTTGTTCCATACTTTTAGCCTTCTTAGTCACTTCTTGTAAATTGAATGGATCAAAGGTTTTTACCCAACCTTTCAATGGTTTGGAAAATCCCTCAGTGAACAAAAACCCCAATCTCCTATCTGATATATCTGGCACCATAACGGATAGCCTCTGAAAATCACTATGAAATACTCCAATCGGCCTGTCTATCTCAACTGTGTCAACTCTCTAAAGTAGACTTTTGGATCCTTCTTATCAAACCTCTCTTCCAACCTGTCCATGAAGTCCTAATATGAAGTCACTTGGTTATGTTGAAGGGTAACCATCCCATGTTACCACCAATCATGTGCAGCTCCCTCTACATGTAGCATGAAATATTTTATTGCCTCCACTTCTGTCATAGGTCTCAATGCTAAGAAGGTATCAAACTTGTGAATCCAAGCTTGCGCTGTCATTCTGCTACTCCCATCAAATGTAGTCAAGGAAAGCTTCCCTGTAGCTTGTTTTAATTCATTATCCTTGCCACAAGGTCTCCTATTTTGTCTGACTGCACGGTAGTGTTCTCTTCTTTGGTTCACAGACCTCTAAAAAATCATTCTCTCTTATACATGCAGTGCCAATAATTCTCATTCATCATTAGCAGCCATAAGGATATCTGTAAATATCCCATTCTCAGCTTCCTCTGCTAGCTCATCTACCAGTTCCTCTCTAACAAAGGTAGGATGTGTGGGCCTCTCTATTGCTCTGGAAAGAGTTCTATGAGCTCTAGGTGAACCCACTGCACTCTTGTTATCCCCTTGTTCCTGATTCCATCTGTCCTGTGGGTTCATGCGCTCAACCATGGTGGTGAGTGCTTATAAAGCCTAAGCCATCCGCTTTTGTCCTATAACCATTGCTCTGAAAAATTCCCTTGTTTTCTGATCCTCATTCCTATGGTCTCTTTGTGGGCTACCCTCTTGCTTGTCGTCCATGGTGTCTAGCTGCCTATCAAATTCTTGTTCCCTATAGAACGAAGCTCGCCTACGAGTGTAAAATCTGTGACAGTCAACCTTAGGTGGCTCCATGTGATCTCTAAACCCTCAAGATGGCAAGATTTAGCTCTGATACCAATGTAATCACCCCAATAGGTTATAACTTCGTCAAACACAAAGTCTTCTCTAATTCACTTGTTTGACATTTCGTCAAACACTTTGCAAGCAAGAGATATATTGCATATCTAAATTCTGATTGTTTTCTAAATGTCAAACTTTAATAAATATGCTTGCAAAGAACACACCAAACATCTAACAATGTAGATGCAATTGTTTTGGTATAACACTGATTACAAATAGGAAAGTATGCATCTACAACAATAAGACATTAGGGCAACAAATTCTGATATAAATCAGAGTACAACAGATTTTACAAACCCTACCAATGCCCTAAATATCTACTTTCAAACAATGCAAAATGTAGTAGATAAAAACTTGGAATTGCTCAAAAAATATGAATTTTCCTATAGCAAATCACTGTAGTGACGACACTGTAGCAACATCACTGTAGCAGCGGTACTATAGCAAAGTTACTGCAGTAGTGTCACTGTAGCAGTGATATTATAGTAGCAGTACTATAGCAAAGTTACCGTAGCAATATCCAAATTATTTCTTACTCCACAAATCTGGCCTTAGGCCACAAATTTCGCACAATGAAAAGACTGATCTATCTTCTCCAACAGTCACAACCCTTCAGAAGATATTTCACCACCTCAATTATGCAAATCAATGGGAGTGTTCCTTCCCGATGATCAATGTAGCAACTGCAGAAACCCTTGGCTCCACAAGTTATCAGGAAGAGTAGATGGCAACACATTCACTGCTTAACAATGAAGCTGCCCTACCTATTTATTATTTTCCTCCAACAGATGAACTCCTTCTAGAAGAAATAAAATAATATTAAATTCCTCCTAGAAGATTCTTTTAATTTATTTATTTTAGTCACTTTTAATTAAATTAATTAAATATGTAGTCACCTTTTAATTTTATTTTATTTAATGACTTTATAAGAAATTAATTTAATCAATTTCTCCTTATTTCTCCACTTAGCCTTCGGAGAATGTAAAGGTTAAGAACTCCACTGAGATGCTAAAAAGATGGGGACATTACAAAACTTGAAAGGAAGTAGTACTAAAATTACATTACTCTCCAATTACATCAAACCTAGTTCAACGATCTATCTACTAATGACTATGCAAGGATAATTATTGAACGAGATCATATATTCTTATTCATGGTTTGAACATTAAAACATGACTTGCAATCACCAAAAACGAAATAACAATGTAACCTGGGGCAACTGCAGTGTCTAGCAGTCTATATTGTTCACATTGGTGTGCTCTTCAATGGACATATGCTCTGAAGATACCAGCTCACCAATGCTCTTCAATGGACATATGCTCTTCAATGGACATATGCTCTTCAATTGGCCTTCTAAGCAACCATGGTTGTGTAGTTCACATGCAGGAGTACCCCTGCATGTCGTGGAGGATTAGATCACTATAATGGTGGCCAGCTCACGTGATGACTGTGGTAACTCCCGAAAAATCCACTGCATACACTCTTCTTGTGTTCCCGCACTCTGCTACAGATGTCAACTCTGCCTATAAATAGGGAATGCCGCCCATGGTATGAGAGTGTTAGCTACACACTCTTCTTCCACGCGTGTGATACTCCCAACTTCCTTTCGCTATGAGGAGAATAACTAATGGTGCCCTGAACGCCACGCCTTTGTTTGGCTATTATGTCTGATGCCCTCACAGATGTTGGCCCTTACTACTATACTGTCAATCGGCTGAGCCAAATACTGAAGACCGATTCTACTAACAACCCATTACTATGAAACTTTCACAACTATTACTAAACATAAATGAGCTTACTCCTTGGAAGCGAAATCCATACAGCAATGACGTCTCACAATGCCCTTCACTTCTAAAATGAATAACAACTCCAATGAGAGCCTCGGGCTACATCCAACTTCTTAACTGTCTCGAGGGGTTTCGTCCTCGAAAGTATCCAATCACATTTAAGCAACCAAGATTGATTTCAAGATATTAATATATTTCATGGTCTCAATCCCAATGTAGCTCCATGCTTTTATAACCTCCATATGAGGGAAGATAAACAACCGAGCAATAATAAACTCATAAAGTTATAAAGTAACTTATAATAATAAAGTCACTTTAATATAAACCTATGATGAACAAAAGAACAAAGGCAAAGATAAACAGGCAAAAGGGTAAAATTAGGAGTTGCATAGTGGATAGGCCTTTGGGAAATGAAGAGTTGATTACATAAGAGAAAGATTAACTAAATGATATATATTAAGTTGTACAACTTTAAATGGATCAAAATAAGAAGTGCACAGAAGTGTGTTTAAAGTATATTTCAACTTTTTGTTCATTTACTTGTTCATCTTGCATTAATTTTGATACATGCTAGAAAAGAGGCCCAAAGAGAACTCCAAACATATGAAAAGAGTGAGGACTCTAAAGGGTTGTTTCATAAATGAGATAAAGGTACTAAGACAAAAGACGGCAAGTGCCTTAAAATACAAAACTTTTAGAGACAAAACTAATTTGAAAAGCGTGTATACCTTTTGGAACCCCCAAACCAGAGAGAAGTGAAACAATAGATCTGGTATCAAGACGTCTACGAATTCTGTTGCCACTACATACTTGTACAGTAGGAGCATCATAAACCTGCTACAATAAAATGAGAAGAGAAATCATGTAGTCCTTCAATAAGGTGAATTTATATGACAAAGTCTCCTAGAATAATAAATACATGGTCTGATTCCAGAAATCAAATGAACTCAGGTACATAAGCAACAATTGGACTCGGTACTAATATAACTTCTCAAGATGATTTATCTCTACGAGCATACGAAAAAAAACAATTATGAAAAATTATCACAAAACAATAAGAAGTAAACATGACAAGATGCAATACAAATTAAAGCTATGTTTTTGTAATTTCTTGTTTCAATTTCTAAGCAAAAAAGGCCAAGTAACATTGTATAGCCTAGGTGTAGTGGGCTAGGTCACCTTCAAATTAGTTAGTAACAGAAACCATGAATAGGTTTAGCAAGTATAATAAATAAAGGATGATAAATTGACTTTGTTAAGAACTGTATAGATACTAAGTATTGTATTGATGACATGGAAATCTCCTTGTTTTGTCTTTAGAATGATAGCCTAGAAAACATGGACACAGTCAATACAAAAAATGGCAAATGACTAAGGTTTAGGGTCGATATCATCACTGGTGGTAAACAATTAACAAGAATAGGCAAGTAGAATACTATATGAATAAGATCAATGAATACACATTATGTACAACAACTTGAAGATAGACCTAACAATGTTCAATGTCAAGTTAATGTATCGAAGACAATTTGACGAGTTTTGGCTATGCCTAGCTGAGTCAATACAGAGATTAGATGAGTTCAATTAGACTATCAAGGAAGTCGATTTACTTGAAGTAGGTGGATTGAGAAAAATTATTAAAGTAGCCAGCCGACTCATCAAGATGATATATGTTGATCCCTAATAGGCTCACAATTCAATAAGGGCAACTGAGAAGTTCTGCATATGGGGGACCCGATGCACTATGCAAAACAATCCCAAGGATTTTGGAAGTTAGCTCTTTGATCCTTAACTAAGAAAAGGGGGAAGGAACGTAACAAAAGTAAAATGTACATTACAAGGTAATATGCCAAGGCTTTTTCAACATTTTGTAAGTTCATAGCAAAACCTCAGCAAAAATATGGAATTCATTGTTCAAGGTATTCTACCTTTAGGGATGGATATGGTGCAAGAGTAAGGGTCAACGCAAAGGTAGGGGGTCCCCTGCGGGTGTGAAACTTTTCCGAAAGAGAGATAGTCTACAAAAACTCTCTCTAAAAGAAATCCAACCAAGAGATGTTAATTAGCCTCTTTAAACTACAAACATAAATAACACATATAAAGATCCATTACAAGTACTCATACTTGATTAGTCTTCTATTAAGGGGTACCAACCGTATGTGGCACAGTCAATCCTTTAAACTAAAGCAAGATGGAAGAGCAAGATAAGTACACGATCCATCATACCTTAGAGTAAGCAAAGGACGTAAAGGCCAGCAAAGGGTTGATATGGTGTGAGAGCAACGGTCAGAGTAAACACAGGATCACCTACAAGCATGTAACTCCTCCAAAAGAGAGGCAATCTCCGGAAGCTATATCTAAAAGAAATCCAACCAGGAGACAATAGTTAGCCTTGTTAAACTACAGCTATAAATAACCTATATGAAAGTTCATTACCTGTACTCATACCTAATTAGTATGTTATGCATGGATGCCAACCATATGCAGCACAGTCCATCCTTTAATCCAAAGAAAAATGGAAGAGCAAGATAATTGCATAATCAATCATCTCTTAGCGTCAACAAAGGATGTAAAGGCCAACATATATAAATTGGGCTAGATGTGTAGAGGAAATCAGCACAGTATACTCAAAGTAACAAAAAGAGAAAGACCACAAAGGCCCAATCTTCATGCTTTATTAAGAGTATATATGCAAAGGTTGGAAACAAGCCACAAATTACATGTCATAGCATACATTCAAGGATAGCAAATAATGAAAAGAATTCCTCTGTAATGTAAAAATTGACAATTGATGAACTTGCTCAATCTTTGTAGATATACATATGGCCTTTGTTTTGGGCAGCCTTTGTGATTCATATACAATTCTCCAATGGGGATCAACTAGAAAGCACGCCTTTCAAGATTTAGCACAATCTAATGAAGGTGGTTTGCACAAAGGTTTTTCCTAGTTGATGTTGATGGTGGTTGTAGGTCACTGTTTTACCATTTCGGGGTGGTAGCAGACTCCTTTTTAAACATTGTCTATGAATGATCAAGGTTTTTCCAGTTGGAAAATAATTTCCTTGAGTTCTTCCTCTAAAACAAATGAATCACGTGAACATGCAAGGAGTTAGTCCCACGCTTCTCTTTTGAACAAACACAATCAAGTGGGATGTGCGTCAAGTTGGCAAGTGTTCTCAACATGCACAATGATGCCACATGGCGATGAGGATAGTGGTTTTGATTTCTTTAGTTCGTAGCAGTTAGTTGGGAAGCGCTAACAAACACCACAATTAAAGAAGGTATCAAGTTCGAGAAAACCAATTATTGTAGATATGGTCTACAACATACATGATGGGCATGATATAATGGAGATATATAGTAAGGGTAAAAACAATCCAATGCAGCAATTTACTTATATCAAACAATGATCAAATGGCCATGTGGGATTTGCTAAGACAAGTAAAACAAGTATTAATTGATACCAAGGTGACAAACATGTTAAGATGGTATTTCATTATGTGTTGTCGTTCATCATGGGATAAAGCAATTACAAGGAAGGATTCATAAGTAAATAATCTAATACTAATTTGTAAAGGAAGTGGTCAATTAAGCGTAAATCATTCCAATAAAAGGACATATCTATTAGAATTGTTCAAAGCATATTAAAAGAAGGATGTTTCATCCATGACTTTGATTTAAAATGTTTTCCTTTTCTTTTCCGAATTGAGGTATGAACGATGGTTAAAGGATGATGATCATGAAGAACATGAGCAACTTTACAACATGAAGAAGTTTCAACTTCAAGTCAACAACTGCAAGGATTTTCAAGTTCAATCTCAAAGCGACTTAGAAGATGCAAGGCAAGTTCAAGATTGTAATGTCCCCTTTTTAGCATTCATAGCATGATGTTGTCGTTAGCCTATTTCCCCACAGTCCCGTAGGCTAACCAGGACATTAAAAGGACTTAGAGGCCATTTGGCCTAGATAGTTTCAGTTGCAGGTCTTTCTGAGGGGTTTTGAGGCAATTTTGGGCATACTTACTATTTATAGTAAATCATCTTACACATAGTCGGACATCCAGTGGCAGCAGTATGTCGATGGTAATTGTTTAAAATCGACAAGAATACTTGTTTATCATTGATAAAATTTGTTATGCATTAATAAAACTATTTTATAAAGTTAAATTTAAATATTTAACTTTATTAATGCATAGACTATAGTTTGTGAAAAATATTTAAATTAAAAGAGTCCCTTTTATTTTATAACACATTGGAGACATAAGTTACATAAAGGGAGTTATGTTTTATCCCACATTGAGAAAACGAAGGACTGAGCTCTTGTGAGAACACTATAAAAGAAATGGAAGAGCTTCTTTTTAGTATACTTGGATGAAGATTAATGTTATGTTGCTGGATATTTGTTTATCGGGCTTGGAGGACGGAATCCCTCTTTGTTAGCATTCTCTTCGTTGTTGAAAGACATAGTCAGAAGGATTAATAGTGTTTCCAAACATACTGGATTTCATATAGTGTTTTGCTACAGTACGGATGAATAGTGTTTTGCTACAGTGCGGATGAATAGTGAATTTGCTACAATGCGTGAACAGTATTAGCAACAAGTTTATTGTTTATTCTTGCTGATTTGAGGGTTTCGAAGGCTGCCAACTACATCTGCAAAAATACTACAGAAACTAATTCCAGGTTTCTTCTGTCAAATTTTAATACTTTTGCATTGTAGTTGTTGAATACGAGACTGATATTTGTTGCAGCATGTTAAACAATTGTATGAGCACATTTACATGGCAAAAATCAATATTTAATTAGCAAATAAGAAGTTTCAGATTTTCCTATATATTGTAGTTTGTGTGCCAAGTGTTTGACAAAAATGCTATGTTGAGTTATTAAGAAAATTAATTGATATCATAAAGTAGCTTGCAAGTTTCTTTATTTGGGAAAAATAGGACAGGATATTACAGTGGTATCAAAGCTATAAGTCCTGCCATCCTGTGGGGCTCTTATAGGGAATTTGGAACAGTCGGATAGAGGGGAAAGTGTTTGACAAAATGTCAAAACACTAAAATCAAAGCATTTATGTTTGAGCATGCGACGGGGGCCTTATAATTTCCACAGTACCAAAGCAAAACAAAATAGGATTTCAAACTTGCAGAGCGAATAGTCTAGTTCATCCGTGCAAGTGGACATAGAATCCAATCATACATACACAGAGGAGGTATTCTTTGATCAAGACAGCAATATAGGTGACCGAGATGACAGGAATACAGGATTAGGCAGAGGCGGGAATGCCAGTCCAGATCAGGGAGAGGAAAGATTTTTACAGTTATTAGACACCTTGGCACAGACAATGATTAGCAGAGCAGAGAGCACAGGAACAAAGTCAGAGATTGGAGCTTATGATGCAGATGATGGCTCGCCAAATGGGATTAAATGTTAATGTGGGTGGAGGAAATAATCAGAATGGTAATAATCAAGATGGGACACATAATGGAGGCGAACAAGTTGGGAACAATTTCGGTCATGCACCCCAGCAAACTAGGACAGTGAGTTCGAGGCCCATGATTCCCACATTTCCTCCTAGAGCTCCAGCGCAGCCCGTACCAGAGCCCCAAATCACTGCTATACAGGACCAAATGAGGAGAGATTGGGAAGCCAGAGGTCCAAATTTTACTACTGCAATTACCTTTAGGGAGTATATGGATGTGCAAATGAAACATATGCCACGTGGACATGACAGGAACCAGAGCTATGAGCTACGGAAGAAAGTAGAGAAACTTCAGTTACCATATTATGATGGCTCGAGGAAGTCTACAGCAAGAGCTTGGGTTCAAAAGCTTGACACATACTTTCAATTGAACCCTATGCCTAAGGAAAAAGCTATTAAGTATGCAGCAATTCATCTGGATGGGTTAGCACACGAGTGGTGGCATCATGGTATGGTCACTATGGGACATGCACACATTACCTCATATGTGGAGTTTACGGAGAGACTGATTGAACGATTTGATAGGAAGGATCCAGAACTCCATTTCAAGGAGTTAGCTCAGCTTAAACAGTGGGGATCATTGGAAACATACATTTCAGAGTTTCAAAAACTTGCAATGTTAGTAACAAATGTATCTAAACGGAGGATACTAGTTCTATTTATGGATGGGTTAGCTGATCCGTTGAGAGGGTGGATTAAAGCTCTCAACCGTCCCACTTTGCAGGAAGCCATTAAGAAAGCTCGTGACATCGATTCCTCTTCAGCTTCTAAAAATAAATTCCAGGCAAAGAGTTTCCCTTCGAGGAAAGATAAGGACAGTAAACCTTTTCATAGAGAGGCTCAGCCACCTAAAGAGGAAAGTAAGAGGTTGGACAATGAGACACTTAATGATCTCAGGAAGAAGAAGCTTTGTTTTCATTGCAGGGAGCCTTGAGATTTGTCACATAAGTGTCCATTGAAAGCATAAGCTAAGCAGATGGAGTACTTTTCAGCCGAAGAGTCAGTGGAGGGAGATTCAGATCAGTCATCAGAATCAGATGGAGATGATAATTCTTCACATGAGGAAGCACGCAGTGATAGCACAATAGCTCAGTTGTCCAGTATACAGGAGGCCGTCACTTTCAGAGTTAGGGGTTGGATGGACAAAGATTTGTGGCACTCATTGATACAGGGGCAACACATAACTTCATTGATGAGAAGTTTGTGTCACGCAGAGGGCTACATATAGAGGAGCATAGGGGATTTAAGGTGATGGTTGCCGATGGCTTCAAAATCGACTGTACCAAGAAAATCACCAACTTGCAGCTTCGTTTGGGAGATTATGACATGGTGGGAGATTTCTTTGTGGTCAACATTGGTGATCAAGATATGGTGCTTGGGATGAATTGGATGAAGTCTCTGGAAGAGTTTACATTTAACCTCGAGAAAATGGAAATGAGGTTTGAGGCAAATGGTAAGAAGATAGTGCTCAAAGGTTTGTCAGATGGGAGACTTAGAGTGGTGTCACTCAAGCGGATGCAAAGTTTCTTCAGACACGGCCAGGTGCAGTGGACAGCAGAGTTCAGAGTAATGCCTGAGGTGGCAGAGCAACATAAACAAGAGTATCCACCTAATGTACAAAAAATAATAACCAAACACACTAAGCATGTTATTGAGTTAGAGGAAGGGGCTAAGCCAGTTATCATCACACATTACCGCCATCCAAAGAGATATAAGGATGAAATAGAAAAGGCAATTAAGGAGTTGATTGACATGGGGCACATATGGCCAAGCAAGAGTCCTTTCACTTCTTCAGTAGTATTGGTGAAAAAGAAGGATGGTACAATGAGGATGTGCATTGATAATAGGGAGCTAAACAAGAAGACAATCAAGAACCGATACCCTATTCCACGCATTGATGAACTTATTGATGAATTGCACGGTGCCTGCTACTTCTCTAAGATTGATTTGAGATCCGGCTACCACCAGATACGGGTTAAAGAGGTGGATGTGGAGAAGACAGCTTTTAGATGCCACTACGGACATTTTGAGTTCTTAGTCATGCCCTTTGGGTTGACTAATGCCCCCACCACTTTCCAGTCCTGTATGAATAGAGTGTTCAAAGATCAGTTGAGGAAGTTTGTGTTGATTTTTTTTTATGATATATTGATATACAGCCGTACTTGGGAGGAACATTTGAAGCATATTGATGCAGTGCTCAGCATTCTAGAGAGGGAGTCATTATATGCCAAGATGAGTAAACGCGAGTTCGGGATGACAGAGTTGCTCTATCTAGGGCATATTATTAGTGCAGAAAGTGTTCGGGTTAACCCAGACAAGATCAGGGCCATTCTGGATTGGCCACCACCGAGGAACACTTCACAACTCAAGGGATTTCTTGGGCTTTGCGGGTTCTACCACAGATTTGTGAAGGGATTTTCACAAATGGCAGCACCACTTACAGATTTGACACGGAGAGACAGTTTCAAGTGGTCAGAGAGGGCTCAGGATTGTTTTGACAAGTTCAAGGAGTTGATCAGTACATGTCCTGTTTTAGCCATTCCAGATTTCACCAGGCCTTTTGAGCTGCAGTGTGATGCCTCGGGAGGGGGCGTAGGAGCTGTCCTCATGCAGGACAAATATCCCATCGCATATGAGAGCAGGAAATTACGAAGTGTCAAGAGAACTTACAACATCTATGACAAAGAAATGCTAGCAATCATACACGCGCTAGCTAAGTTCAGGCAATACTTAGCAGGGAGCCGATTCAAAGTAAAAATAGATCATAACAGCTTGAAACATTTCCTTGGACAGAAGGATCTTAATGACAGGCAACAGAAATGGGTGAGTAAGTTACAGGCCTATGATTTTGACATAGTCTATGTCAAAGGGAAGAAAAATATTGTCGCAGATGCTTTATCCAAAAGGCCTCATTTGCTTGCTGTTGGGATAGTCATGGATGATTGGAGAGAGTTAATCTTGGTAGAGTATGCCAAGGATAGTTAGGCATCTAGTGTTATTGAAGGAGCTATTCAGGATAGTCGATACACTGTTGTAAATGATTTGATCATTTACAAAGGAAGGAATTATTTGGTACCTGGGTCTGCCATGAAGCAAAAGATCTTGAGAGCATTTCATGATTCACCATTAGCAGGACATCCAGGATTTTTTAAGACATATCGGCAAGTGAGAGAGCGCTTCAATTGGAAGGGGCTTAAATCAAAAGTGCTACAGTTCGTTAGGGAGTGCCCAGTGTGTCAACAGAACAAACAGGAACATTCCTTTCCAGGCGGTTTACTACAACCCCTACCTATACCAGAGAAGAAGTGGGATAGCATTTCCATGGATTTTATCACAGGCCTTCCAAAGGCACAGGGTCGGGATTGTATTTTTGTTGTGGTAGACAGATTGACGAAATTTGCACATTTCTTTGCGATTTCGTCCACATATTCAATAGTACAGACAGCAGAGCTATTCTTTCGAGAGGTATTTAGATTACATGGGATGCCACGGAGCATAGTCAGCGACACGGATAGTAGGTTTATGAGCCACTTTTGGCAGGAGTTGTTCAGGTTGTGTGGAACAGAGCTAACTCCGAGTACCAGTTACCACCCCCAAACTGATGGGCAGACAGAGATAGTGAATAAATGAGTTGAGGGGTACCTTCGAAACTACATTGCAGAAGAGCAAAAGGCTTGGGTGAAGTGGCTACATCTAGGGGAGTACTACTATAATACCTCTTTCCATATGTATATTCAAATGTCCCCTTTCATGGCACTATACGAGTATAATGCTCCTAATTTTCTGGATTTGTTATTTGGGGATAGTAGGGTGCCTAAGGCCAAGGATATTTTGCAGGAATGTCAGGACATTATGCGATCCTTGAAAGAAAATTTGCAAAAGGCACAAAATCAGCAGAAGCAATATGCTGATCAGCATAGGGTTGAGAGGTCTTTCGAAGTAGGAGACATGGTGTACCTCATGTTACAGCCGTATAGACAGTCCTCTCTCAAAAAGAGTGGAGCAGAGAAATTGAAACCATGCTACTATGGACCATTCAAAGTAATCAGGAGAGTGGGCGAAGTAGCTTATGAGTTGGAGTTGCCTACAGACAGTAAAGTGCATCATGTATTCCGTGTGTCACGCCTTAAGAAAGTAATCAGGAGAGTGGGCGAAGTAGCTTATGAGTTGGAGTTGCCTACAGACAGTAAAGTGCATCATGTATTCCGTGTGTCACGCCTTAAGAAAGCATTGGGCCACAATGTGGTGCCTTCAGTAGTATTGCCACCTCTTGATGATGAAGGAAAGCTTATCTTGGTTCCCGAGGCTATACTTGACTCCAAGGAGAGGGTGCTTCGCAGGCGGATCATCAAGGAGTACTTGGTCAAGTGGAGGAATCTACCAGTGGAAGATGCTACTTGGGAAAATGAGCAGATATTACAGCATCTAGAGTTGAAATTGCTTGAGGACAAGCAATTTTGGGAAAGGCGAACTGTAATGTCCCCTTTTTGGCATTCATAGCATGATGTTGTTGTTAGCCTATTTCCCCACGGTCTCATAGGCTAACCAGGACATTAAAGGGACTTAGAGGCCATTTGGCCTAGTTAGTTTCAGTTGCAGGTCTTTCTGAGGGGTTTTGAGGCAACTTTGGGCATACTTACTATTTATAGTAAGTCATCTTGGACATGGTCGGACATCCAGTGGCAGAGGTATGTCGATGGTAATTGTTTAAAATCGACATGAAGACTTGTTTATCATTGATAAGATTTGTTATGCATTAATAAAGCTATTTTATAAAGTTAAATTTAAATATTTAACTTTATTAATGCATAGACTATAGTTTGTGGGAAATATTTAAATTAAAAGAGTCCCCTTTATTTTATAACACATTGGAGACATAAGTTACATAAAGGGAGTTATGTTTTATCCCACATTGAGAAAACGAAGGACTGAGCTCTTGTGAGAACACTATAAAAGAAATGGAAGAGCTTCTTTTTAGTATGCTTGGATGAAGATTAATGTTATGTTGCTGGATATTTGTTTATCGGGCTTGGAGGATGGAATCCCTCTTTGCTAGCATTCTCTTCGCTATTGAAAAACACAATCAGGAGGATTAACAGTGTTTCCAAACATACTGGGTTTCATATAGTGTTTTGCTACAGTACGGATGAATAGTGTTTTGCTACAGTGCGGATGAATAGTGAATTTGCTATAATGCGTGAACAGTATTTGCAACAAGTTTATTGTTTATTCTTGCTGATTTGAGGGTTTCGAAGGCTGCCAACTACATCTGCAAAAATACTACAGCAACTAATTCCAGGTTTCTTCTGTCAAATTTTAATACTTTTGCATTGTAGTTGTTGAATACGAGACTGATATTTGTTGCAGCATGTTAAACAATTGTATGAGCACATTTACATGGCAAAAATCAATATTTAATTAGCAAATAAGAAGTTTCAGATTTTCCTATATATTGTAGTATGTGTGCCAAGTGTTTGACAAAAATGCTATGTTGAGTTATTAAGAAAATTAATTGATATCATAAAGTAGCTTGAAAGTTTCTTTATTTGGGAAAAATAGGGGAGGATATCAAAGTTCAATCTCAAAGCGACTTAGAAGATGCAAGGCAAGTTCAAGATCAAGGAGGCAGGCAAATGAAGATTCAACACCAAACTCTCACTTCAAGATGGAATTCAAAGAACAAGTTGTACAAGGGAGTGTACAGCTCTACAAATGGGGAAGGTTATGACAATCTTGGATTTCGTTCAAAAATCCAAGATCGACAAGAAGGGAGCTTAATTACTTCAAGAACTTCAAGGCAAGGTATCAAGACAAGAATAACTTCAAACAATTCAAGGACATTTCCAAAATAAAGCAGGTGACAAACAACTACAAAGGTGAAACAATTTGGGCATATTAGCCATCATTATTCACAAGGGAGATAATTTCTAAAGAGTTAACCAAAGTAAAAGAGATATCTCTCTTTTGTGAATCGAAGACATGGATATCACAATGAGGTGGGGTCTACACATCTTCAACCAATTGAAGAAATCACTATTGACAAGTCCAAGATCATCCAATCAAATTCATTCACAAGTAGACATGTGCAAAGCATTTTTAAAATTGCTACAACAAATTTTCTCATTGGTTCATCCTCAAAAGGATATACATTAAAAAAATTGTAATCATCTCATTGCATGACATTAAATGACTGTAAGTGGTCATTGTAACAACACTAATTAGGATTTACTTGAAATTATCTTGGTTGTTGATTTCAAATCAATCAAGGCCCTTCATTATGATAGGGAGGTATATAAAAGCCTAGATTTCTCATTGGCAATATAATAAATTAGAGAGAAGAAAATTGGAAGATTAGTCATTAGTTAGAATAGGAGGAGGAGACAAGAAATTATTGCCAAGATTATGTCTAAGTTAAATATATATTTTTTCATTGAACATATGGTGGATAATTGTGTGTCGCTTCTACATTTTGAATGGTTTCTACTTCTCAAAGTTTAGTTAAAGTTCATTGAATCAAATGGAAAAATGTGGAGATGAATCATTGATTCCATGTCCATACCTTTTGTTTCTTGTTGATTGCAAGTCACAATGTAATGTTAGTTTGGAATTGATCAAATACTAAGTTCCACCGTGGTTGTTCATTAGGATTTTGCCAATACTAGGCATTCGGATAAATAATTACGATATGAAAACCCTTCGCAGTCTCTTTGGAGTTTGCATCATCTTTGTGCAATTGTATCATTTGGCAAAGTAGAGATTGGTTATAGAAATTCACTCATCTAAACATCATTCATTGATATCATTGTCCTTAGGAATAGCTTAGATTTCTTTAAAACCTTCATCCCTTTACTATTTATTTGACGTCAAGTTACTATTCCAAATTCCAGCCATCAAGGAAAAGTTGATCAAATCCAAAATAGCGTTACTTCCTTTGTGAAAACGAGCATATCACATTATTAAACTGAATTGTATCCAACATTAAGTCACTCGTAAAGATTGTAAACCTTAAGGTCGCTTCATTTGATCACACATTTGTTGCATTCTTTAGCATTTGAAGTTTCCTTGTTCGAGAGAATATAGAATACTTGATGTTTCATTCTGCATGTTGGAGAATGAGAATTTACATACAAGACCTATAGTTGAATTAACAAAGATGACAATTAAATCCAACAAATCTTGTTTTAATACCCAATTCCCACCTCTTAAAGTCTTCACTATGTACAACAATTGTATTAACCTACTTCTGAGTGTGTTTTTACATTTTGTATGATTTGTCACCTTTAATATATGATCGAGATTTTCATTTCCTATGCAAATTTAGTTGAAACATTGGAAATTGCATTCAAGTAATAGCATTAAATTCAACATTTGTGTGACCAACCAGCCTAACCTAAAAAATTTATACTACAATCTAGAAACATTACTTGATTCTAATCAGTCAATCAAACAATAAGATTTTTTGAATGGGATAATCCGAAAACTAAGGGCAAAGCAACTAATATAAAAAATTCAGTAAAAAGGAATTTAGGCTCCACCTAACATCAATTTCTCTTTCCAATATTTTTGGGCCCATTGCAAAAAACATGAATATCTGAAAAGGCACAAACTTCAAGGCAAATTGATGGAAGACATGGGAAAAATGAAAGGGCGCCAAGAAGAGAGCACAAAAAACCCAAAAAGAATCTGAAATTAGATTCTAAATCTGTTGGATTAAAAATTGAGGCAAGAAAAATGATGCACCCAGAAAAAAAGAGACCGACAAAGTTGAGATCTGCAAAAACCCACCAAGAATCTCCAAAAAGTTTTTTAAATGGCACGAAAAAAGAGAATTTCAAAAGAAGCCCTAGTCATTTTTTAAAAACCCTACCGAATTTGACAATAAAAATGGTGGAAAACAAAATTGTTATGGTCAAAAATCAACGACAAAGGGTTGTAAAAACACTAAACATCGCCCTTTGCAGAAGATGTACAGAAAAAACAAGTTGAAAAAGCCCCTAAAAAAAGGACACGATATTGCAAAAAAGAGGGCTCACAAAAAAACACTAAAAATGGCGACAAAACTCACGTATTTGGTAGAAAAAGAGACCGTGGGTGGATTTAAAAAGGTTGCAGAAGACTGAAAAACACTTAAGCAGTTGATAAGAAACAAAAAAAATGCGACCAAAAGTCATAGATGCATCTACAAAAGGAGGAAGATGTCCACAATGTTGAGAAAAAAATGCAATTTTAATGACCTATGATTTTGCACAACGAAAATTGCAAAAAAAAAGTGAACACCGAATCCATAGTTAAGAAAATCTTCAAATAAATCCATTTTAAGTGATTTAAATCACATTTTTGCAAGGAAAAGAGGAGTTTTGGCATATTCAATCATTTGCAATACATCTTGGCTCACATTTTTGCACTTAGAAGCCAAAAACGAATTCATTTCATGCCTTTTATGAATCACGTTTTTGCTAAAAAGGCCCAGAAAATTGGGGTTTTTATCCATTTTTTTGTGTTTTGAAGCCACTTTTTTGCATTTGAGTCCATATATTGGCATTTGGGGAAGTCGTTTTTGCATTGACAAGTCAAAAATGACTCAAAAACATGCATCTTTTGGACACGTTTTTGCAAAAACGGCCCAGACTTTTGCATAAAAAAGTCATGTTTTTGTTCAAAAAACTCAAAAAAATGCATTTCCAGCCCATACCTTTGATTAAGAGGGATTTTTTTTGAGTTTTAAATGCATGATATTGTCTTTGGAGACCATGTATTTGGTACTTTCATGCCAAATTCGACCCTTCATTGCTCATTATTTTTTGTTAAATGCAAGTACGAAAAAAGTCAAAAAGTTGTTTGAAAATCCGGATTTGAGGGAGAATTGGTCTTCAAGTCTGTAAAACTTGTTATTTTGCCTCTTTAACCTCCAAGTAAGTGGACATTTTCAAACTTGCTCATCAATTCATGTTTATCTTGCTATTTTGTAATGTTCCTGTTATAAAATAAATTGTTTATCAAAATGTTGTAACGAGCCGATTGATTTAATGTATCTCAGACCCATTTTTATTTTTGTTTCCGTAATTTGTGTCGTCGTCGGCTATCTTTGTACACCCTCAGAAAGTTGTTCCCGATGGGTATTTAAGCATGGCATGTAGGTTGTCTTTAGACAAGTTTTTAGATTATCTTCTATGTATTGTGAATTCCTGTTGGAGTTCTGGATCGTTCACCATTTCGGAAGTGAAAGATCTTCCCTATTTGGCTTGTGCGGTTTCAGTGGGATTCAACCCTCACCCTATTCCGTTGTTGCATGTAATACTTCGCTCGGCTCTGGCAAGTCGAAGCACCATCAAATTGCGAATATTCCTTATGTTGGTTTGATCGACTCTTTTGTCTTGTGTATTTCCAATTGTTATTTATCTACATTAAATCTTGCTATTTGTTTACACAATCTGTTAATCTGCAAAGTCCATCATCTATGCATTCTGACCGTCTCTCTGAAGTCCCCACCATACACTATACTGCATCCTTGTTTTTTCCTCCGTTGCACATTATTACTGACCATACAACCAACCTGTGGCATGGTCTTTTGACCGTACGGCCTTCCAGCGAAACCTCCACCCACACTCCTCATCGTACACATAGTATCCTTCCCTGTACGAACTCAACACCCCTCTCACCCTCTATACGAACACATATTCCCATCGTACGGTCAACTAGGCTTACCGTACGGCCCTCTATTCCTGTCGTACAGCCTCCTACATACAACCATTGTGCCATCCACCACGTATGGCCTATTCCCGTATGAACTTCACCTGCATCACACCATACGGACTTGTCCGTCCTTGGTCGCCTGCCATCTCCATATTTTCACTCCGTCCAATCATCTAGCCACCGTACGGCCTTCAACTGGCAACCGTACACCCATACCCTCACACTGCACTACCTCCTAAAATCGCAAGTTGAGATTGTTAGGGTCGTCGTGTGGGTCAGAACACCACATATTTTCATACATATTATGGCATGTTATGGCACACTTGTCCATAATTATGCCATGAAAAGTGCATTTTGCCTTAAAAAATGATGAAAACTCTCATTTTCACACTTTTGAAATTTCCCCAAATTCCAAATTCAAATTTGCATGTTGAAGTGGCTTGCTTGTTGACATGTTTTGAGTCTTTTGCCAAAGGCATGTGTTTGTTTTGTGCTTGTTTTTGTGTTTTGTTTGTTTGCATTTCAATTTTTTCTCCATTTTGGAAGAAATTGCAAGTTCTTTTCCAAGAATTTGAGCACATTTCACTTCACTCCACATCCTATTTCCATCTATCCATGTCACAACACTTCGCATCTCATCCGATAAAAGCGATTACATGTTTTCCATCTCATTCACCATCTGCACATGCATGTAATCCCATTTTCTACTTCCATTCACACTCATCTCACTTTCGATATCCACTCACACAACACGATTACATGAAAAGCCTTAGGTGTAATTGCATCTCAAAGGTCTGATTTTGATTAAAAGTCACTTTTTAAGAAGTCAAAAAGTCATTTTCAACTTTCATGTGCTTTGATTTCACCTTTTCACCAAAGATGACCATAAAGTTCATTATCCCTCTTCCAATTTCTATTTCCATATAAACTTACACCTCCATGAGCAATTACATGTTTCCACATCTTTCCATGTTTTCCACCTCATCTTCCATTCGCACTTACATGTAAAAGCTTGTCTGCCATCCACCTCCGCATTCCATTGCATCCTTCATTCCTTGTTACATGTTGCACTTACATCTAATCATTTTTCATGTAATAACATCTTGAAAACCCTGTCACATTTTGGAAATCAACAATCTCCATTTGCACGCATTCCCATGCACCAAACACTTTACTTCAAAAAACACAAAAAAAAAACACAAAGTTTAAAGGTGTTGATGGAAAGTTGTTCTGAATTTACATCCAGACACCATCAAGAAGGTTTTCAAAGTGTCAGAGACTCCAATTTGTGCTGATCTACAAAGGAGAATTCACAACTTGAGCAAGAAAAGCTTGATCACATCAATTTTTCAAATGACAACGGACAATTCAGCAAAGACAGTCAAGTTATCAAAAGACACAACACCGTAATTATCAAGGTGAATGCAATGGCACAAAATACAGGAACTCCCAATCATTTTATCATCTAGGATAGCATCGCCAAGTACAAGGCCCTTCAGAACAATCACTAGGATTGTTTCAGATCTCTTCCGTCTTTCTTCTTCTTTCATGTTTGTAGTTGGAGAGGATGCATCACACAAAAAATATAATTACATGTAATGCTAGTTGCATGTACATGAAAAGATGTAATGGAGTTGCACATGCAGTTGCATGTAACCCTATATTTTCTCTTTTAGTTAGACTAGGTCAAAGCTAGTTGAGTTGCTCCCACTTTTTCCTCCATCTTTTTCTCAACTCCTATGCCTATAGAAAGGAATGCCCCCTCATTGTAAAAATCATCTTTTGTTGTATGCAAGAAAGCTATGTCACATTTGTGCAAGCATAACTTTGATTGTGTAGTACAAAGTTAGGAGAAAAGTGAATAAAAGAAGCGATTGGATTCGAAGCTTTGACTGGAAGCAATTGTGATAGAGCAAATTAGAAGCTTTGACTGTAATTTGTGCCTATTGTCTTGATTCATGTTATTAATTGTCTTGATTCATGTTATTATTGTGTGTTCAATAAAAGAGCGTAGTGATTTAAGAAACAATCGGAGCCGAAGTTTTGACTAGGAGCAGTTGTGAAAATATATAACTAGAAGCTTTGTCTATAGCTTATACTTCTTTCTTAATTCACAAAATAGTTAAAAATTCTTACTTTTAGGAGTCTTTGTGCCCTAATTGAAAAGTTTTTCATATCGAAGTAGGACCAAACTTAAAGCCAAAGCAGTACATTTTCAGCTAGCCTTTGAGTTAGTGAAAGTTTATTGGTATCACTGTTTCCAACTCTTGATAGAAGTGTAGTTAGAGATTCACCCTGCCCATTACTCACTCCACGAGTAAGTGGATTCTTTCTTGAAAGATAAGAAAAAAGGATATTGGTAACACCCATTTTATAAAATCTCTCGACTTCTTGCTTACCTTGAGTTGATCCAAGGAATGTTGAGAAGGGCGAGCCTTCCCTTTAAGGTAGGAGAGACGTTGTCTCACACGCTGTGGCTGGTCATCCTATTTTGCGACTGGATTTTTACTCAAAACTGTCCATTGCAAAATATCCACCCAATAGGTTGCCTATCGAATTTTATAAAGATAATATAGATTGGATTGGGGAAGAGCTTTTGTTCTTTTACAATGATACCTTTGAGTATGGTTCTTTGGGCAACACAGTGAATAGAGGGGTCATTAGATTGCTTCCCAAAGTTGGGGATAGATCCCTAATTAAGAATTGGAGGCCTATCACTCTGCCTAATTTATCTTACAAAATTATTGCTAAAGTGTTGGCTAGAAGAATTGCAGAGATTACAAAAAATATTGTTCCAATCACTCAAACCCTATTGTCCTTCAAAGGTCTATCAGACAAGGTTGCCCTATTGCAACCTCCTTATTTGTGATTGTTTTTGATGCACTCTTTTACATTCTAAGGGATTCCTCTTTGGGGCCTCCTATTAAGGGAATCACTCTCCCTAATTCAGAGGAATTGATCAATGCTCAATTCACAGATGACACTGCTCTCTATTTGGAACTATCTGAAGATAATTTCTATAAGGCTCTCAAAAGACTTAATTTTTTCTACATTGTTATGGAGCCAAAGTGGCCCCCCACAAGTCATATGTTCTGGGATGGATGGAGATTCCTCCTAGTTGGTTACTCAAGATGGGTTGGAAATGGATTGGGCCTAATACCATTAATAGATATTTGGGTATCCCTTTTACTTTGGAACCTTCCTTTTCTAATATGTGGGAGTGGATGTTCAATAAGATCAATTGAAAGCATATTAGGTAGCAAACTCACTCCCTATTGTTAGTTGGGTGAGTTCAGGGTGTGCAGAAGGTCCTTTCTTCCCATCATGTTTATTTTGCTTCAACTTGGATGTTTACTAAATCTTAGTTTGGTATGCTTGAAAAAATTCTCAGAGATTTTTTGTGGTCAAATGGCTTGGGATCCAAAAAAAGACATTGTGTTAAATGGGAGTGGTGTTGCCTCCCCAAACAATTGGGGGGCCTAGGAATTAAAGACATTAGAATTCAGGGGATTGCTCTTGCGACTAAATGGATATACAAAGCTTTTTGGAGAATGAGCCTTGGAAGGTTCTTGTAAGAAATAATGTTGAACAGTCTATGATTAAGAAAGGTAAAGACTGGACTAACATTCCGTTTTGGGATGTTATTATGGGAGATTTTAAAATGAAGAGCTTTGGGTCTAGAGTGTTTAACTCCCTTTGGTCTACATGGTCACAAGTGAGGGAGTTCATCTCCTATGGGAATGTCACTGGGGGACCTCCTAAATATATTGTTGCTGACAAATCAATCTAGTGGGATTTGTATTTGAATGATAACAAAGCTTTTACTCAAAGTCGTTATGCAAAAAGGTGGAATGAGAAAGGCATCTCTCTGATTAGTGATTTAATGGTGAATAACAGGTTTGGGTCATGGTATGAGATATCCAGTAAGTTTGGTATCCCCAAATCTCAAAGGAAGACTTATACTCTCCTATTCAAAGTGATAAGCAAGGAGAAAGTGGGGAAAATCATGAATAGTGACACTTTTATCAGAAACAAAAAATGGAAAGATGGTACTGATATTGATAACACTTCTGCTAAACAGATTTATGGAATGTTTAAAAATTATCACTCTATGTTCCTGCATATAGTTAAATGTTGGGGTCTTGACTGTCCTTTCTCAAGCTAGCATTTTTTCTTTGATTATTTTTGGAAGGGTCCTTGTGAACCTAAGGTTATTCAATTTAGATGGTTGTTATTGATCAAGAAGCTTGTTATCAGGTCAGTGTTGTCTGCCATTAATGTTGAGTCAGTGATTTGCAAATTGTATAATAAGCCTAAGAGTTTTGAACATGTTTTTTTGAGTGTATTAATGTCAATAAAGTTTAGGCCATTTTCTTTGGGTCTCCAATTGATTGGAATAATAGTTTTGGTTTCTCTTGGTGTGAAATATTGGCTGGTTATGTGAAATCTTTTGACTTATCTTTTAACAGATTTTGGTTTGCTCTTACTAGTGAAGTACTATGGTTTCTTTGGAAGGAAAGGAACAAGGAGATATTTCAAAATGTCAGAAGGTGCCCTACTAAGTTTAATCTTAAACTCATACATTTTTACATTACATCACAGGTGTGCTTCTGCTTGGAGATTCCAAAGTCCAGATTCATGAAGCTGATGCACGATGGAGTTCTGCAAATTTACAAAGATGAAGTCAATGCAGCACAGTATATTGAGAAATATCAAAGTTTTCTTACAGAAGCTGAGATTGATGAGCTTAGCAGTCTTTTGGAGAAATGTCATCCAGATCTTGATGGAAATAATACTGATTATGGGCATCACTGCAAAGAGAATATAAGTGATAGAGGGGCAAACACCTGCGTTGTCTCTGCATCAGCACCTGCTGATTCTACTGTTCCACTGGGTCGTGGTTATCAGAGTACCTAGAATATGCTCTTTTTTTGTTTATGTCGAGCTTTTTGATTCAAGTGCTGTTCTGGATGCTCATGTAACAAACAATATGTGCAGTTCCTTTTAAGTTGAGTCCATCGATGGTTAAGGCACCTCCCTCCATTTTTGTATCTTGATGAGGGTTGGTTTTTGTTCATGATGAAAGTTCTATATGTTGTTGACTATACTTTTTCAATATAAAAAATATATTATTATCTAAATGGTGATTAACCATAGAGACATGTCTATTCATGAGACATGTCTCCTCCTCTCATATTTATAAGTCGTTCATATCTGCATTTGGAACACACCCATCAATTATGGCAGTGTTATTACATTTGCAAAAACAATCTTTAAAACACAACAATATCAATATCACAAAAACTATAGTGTATGACTTATTACTCATCAAATTAAAAAAACTATAGTGTATGACTGGATAGACACACGTAGGAGCCAGTCACTAGGCTTACAACTCAGCTAAGGGTTGGGCCACTTCAAGTAAGAAGCAGTGCAGGGGGGAGCAGTGGCTCTGTGGTAGGGTGGTAAAACAACCGAATGATATCTTCCTTTGTAAGAAATGGGCACAGGTCTCCAATGGCTTCAACTCTCTCAATATATAACCTTACCCCTCTCCAACATGTTATTTAGAATAATTTGCAAAATTGAAGGATGCAGCTTCGTTATTCCTTAATAGTAATTATTTTTGTTTTGTTTTCATTGTTGATGCTTATAGCAAGATTGTTAGCAAATAAATAATAATATAGAAGGTTTTCTTTACAATCTTCATAAATTTATGCATATCATGATATGCCCTTTTTGTCATGGATTTATGTACTAGGGAAAGTAATTTTGTTATATCCATTTGTGGGAAAAAAAAATGTTATATAAATTTTCTGTCACAGTTTAGCATGTTACATTATTTTTGTCAATTAATTCCATTCTTTCATTCTCAATAATTATAGTGTCAGTTATTTCTGTTTCATTGCTGTTTACTTTTCTCTAAGTTACAAAATTTCCTAATTTATTGCGATAGTAAGGTTCAGTTGTTACAAAGGTTTGGTGCAAATTCTACATGAATACTGAAAGAGTACTTAAACTGGCGAGTTTAAGCATTCCAAACAAGGCTGAAGCAATTTTTGGGGTAAAATTGAAATGGAATATGTGCAAAGCAAAGTATAGCGAACAAGACTGGATGCAAGCTTTGGGTGAATTTGACCGACAAGGCATAATACAAGCCTAACCCCTCCCTGGTGAATACGAAGCTTAAGCTAACCCCAAACAGGATGAAATTATCCAAATAGAAAATAAAGAAATGAGTAGTTTACCCACACAACAAAAAACGCGAAAAAAATACCTGGGCAGCAGAATCTCCTGGTTTGAGAACAGCAATAGCACCACCATTGTCAGGGTCTATGCCTAATACCCAAGCATTTGTTGCGCCATTACCATTTGCTATATCTTCGCTCTGTAACAAGTCATCAACAGAAGCATGGAGCTCATGCCCAATGGCTAGTTCTTCTGCATGTACGCCTGCGGCCATATCAGATTCACCAGAGGAAAGCGAATGGAGCCATTTTTGGGAAGCTTCCCGGAGCAGTACCTTTTGTGTGCGGGGCTTACGGAGCTTTTTTCTAGTCTTCTTCTCTTCGTCTATTTCGGTGACTGTTTTAAGGTTTCGAACAATTAACTGATGGGCTTGGCAGTAAGCTTGAGGTCGAAACAAGCAAGCAATGGCAGGTCTAAAGCCAAAGCACGGCCTCATGGGATAATTGCATATGTAAGCTTGCTGAACAGAAACAGATTGGAAATGCATACTAGAATTTCAAAATCATCCCCGATTGTTCAATGTCATGTAACAATCGCCCAGCCTATCGGAAATATACGATTAGATATCTCATTAAGCAACTGCATCCTAAATTCGTTTGATGGCACACAATGAGAAACCCTTGCAATCCCCCTCCCTTCAATGCCTATGCGAGAGACATCAAAAGTAAGCATATGCTTTTCAGCTTCGACTTCTAAACCTGAGAATGTAAGCACCTCGTCCACCGATAAGCAACGAGTACCAGAGTGAGGATGGGATCCCAGACCCTTTTCCCTCCAATTCTCTGTTATTTTGGGGCCATGATTTTTTGAAACATAAATAGTTTCAGATATTTAACCGTGCCACACTCGCTCTTTATTATTTGTCATTAAGTAATGGAGATATGGTTCTCGTGGTACCTTGGTGAAATTCACATCATGTAATATGCATTCTACGAGTGTTAAGTAGGGGTACTGTGTTTTGTCTTTCTACTGATTTTTTAAAATTATTTATTGATTTCTAAATTTTCAATGTAAATAACTTCTTTTTTTAAATTGGTAAAGGTTGAGGTTAATAACTTTTATTAATAATTAATAAAGTTTTACGTAGTTCTTTGTTCAAATGGGTATGCGTAGGAAAGAACAGAGTCAAGAAACCTCAATCTTACCTAAAGACTTGTGTCCACTATAGATATAGACAATAATATAAGGGCATTCCCCTATTTATAATGCAATTGTGAAAATTGTTCCTAGTTTTAGA